>JAPQRQ010000018.1:34429196-34451642 GCA_037367365.1 Apogon talboti | reverse complement strand
TTATTATTATTATTATTATTATTATTATTATTATTATTATTATTATGCTCTTCCATCTCATTTTTAATTGTGGTTCTTCAAGGTCAAATCATGCAGCTGAAAAGTAGAAGATTTCACAAATCTGAGGTTCCTGTGCCTGTCAACAGTACAACATTCTGGCTGTCTTCTTTTTCTGTTTTGTCGGTACTAGAGTCTACACTGACAGGTTCTATTGTCATGAAACAGTTCTATGAAATAAAGAAAAGGTTCAAAGTTGGCTTTCTTTGCAAGGTTTAATAAGGATTCAGTCAGACATGAAAGCAGCTCTGATAAAACTGTATGATTCTACAGAAAAGAAACCAAACGTATAAATGCCTTGAAGCGAAGGGAGGAGGACATGAGCTAATCAGTATCACAGAACGGTGTCTTTTTCAGTTATAATTATCTTGGCCTTGCATTTGCACATTGTAACAAAAAGGCATTTAACAATCTTGTTTTTCTGTACATTCACAAGGACAAATCATATGGTCAATAGAGTTCAACAGTTATGTGTTCATCTTCTCAAAGTTGAGTGTTATTATTGTCATTTTATCAGTGAACCTAAGACCTGGAACAACACGTCTTATGCAAGAAATGTACATAAGGAGACTATAAGGAATTCATAATGGATCCATGACTCCAATTGTATCATAGTTATACATGATTTGTTACACTATTACACGATTATGGCCTGACCCTGGGTCAGTACGCCTGAGGGCTCACCATTTGGACAAATTTGACCACAAACGATGACTCAGAGGTGAGTTGATCCCAATGTGAGTCTTGGACTAATAACACTAACCTAACAACAAGTATAATATTAAAGTATGGTAAAACATAATGTATATTAGCATCCATTAGCTACTTTTTCCAATCAATTGACAGACTGATGCTCAGATTTTAGTGATCATTAAAGTCTAAGGTGTGGTATATGATCGCTTATACATACAGAGACAGATACTGCGGTCAGGCCTCTGCCTGTTGGTTTTGGAATGGAATGAGGTTACCCTTCAGAATTTTCCCACAGTGACTTTTTATATTCCCAAACAAGAGGAGCTGTTTGCAGGTTCACTTCTGACCTAGTACACAGGACATGCATGGAGGATGGATGGCAGCAGATACTAGAGACAGACAGATTTTATAAGGCTAATATATAATTCAAGTTTGTCTGTCCGTGTGTGTGTGTGTGTGTGTGTGTGTGTGTGTTGGTACATTAAAACTGATAAATACATGTGTGCATGTTCTCAAATGAATAAATGAATGTTTTAGTATTGTTTTACATAACATTAACCAGTCTACTGGTTCTTACATAACTCCACAAAGAGAGGTTGGGACAACCAGCTCAAAGCATTTTAAACAAAAAAAAAATCCATAAAACTTCAGGGGGAATTTAGAAGACATTAGTTACACAGTCCATGCTGTCTTTCTGCAAGGTAATTAGTTTAATTAATTAATGTTCCAAGTTTCATGCCAAGATATGTCAGTTTTATTAACTCTAAACCATCATAATTTGGGATTAATATGAATTTCCACTTCTCTTAGTTCAGTGTGTTAATCTGTAGATTGTAATGCTGTATAAAATGTGTATTACTATTTATACACAGTTGGAAGAGAACGTTAGAGGAGGTTAAGGTAAAGTGTCCTCTTCACCCTCTTCTCTTCTGTCTCACTCTTTTTCTCTCCATTTTTCTATCTGCTCAGTCCCACCTGACAGCCTGAGATCCACACTCATATGTCTGACAGTGAATGTCTCATTTTCTCTGACAGATCAGTCTGGCCCTGCTCCCATTCAAACAGATTTCCACTTGTCCTAGATCAGACCGAGCCAATCAGAACGCTTATCTGAAACAGGCAGAGTTTGACTGGATGATTTACTGAGGAGGCCTTCTGTAAACAACAAAGATGGCTGCATCATATGTGGGGCAGCGTTCTGAATCTGCCTGGAAAGTCACATTTTTATCAGGATTTTGTGAGTTTAATTCAATAACTGGACATTTATTCTTCTGTGTAACTGCTCTGGCTGAGTGAAGGTCTGTCCAGTTGCTTCCAGGGGTGTTTTGGTCTGCACCTGTTGATTGGAAATGAGTCGATAGATGCCAGACTTGTTGTCATCTGAGTATTGGTATAGTGGCATCAGGCTACCAGTTTTCCCTCTAATGATCACTAGGCAGGTTTGCATCCAAATGTAGCATGTTATTACTGAATTTTCAAATAATTGACAAAAGATCCAGCCAGTACTTCAAATAATAAATAAAACCTGAACATGGTTGACAGTATCTACCTCTTGTACCAAACTTCTGGTCTAGGTCATATGCAATTTCAGATACTTCCAGGATTTATCAAAGCTTGTGTCTTACATTAAGTGTTAGACATCCTTTATACACTGTTGCCCATAAAGATGGAATCATAAAATGATTGTGACAATGTAATTTATTTTTCATAGATAAAGTGTAACTGGGACTCAGTATGTAATCACTGCACCTGGTCACAGGTGATACTGATGTGTATAAATCGGAATAAAAAGAGGAATGTGTCTGAAAACAAAATGGGCAACAATGAAATTTGGGTCCTGTAATAATTGAATAAACTCTGTAGTCTCCTTATTGAGCTATACCAGCACATACACAGTTATTTGTTAATTCAATGCATTTATCAAGTTTTCCACCTGAAAAACCCTTTTTTCTTTTTTATTCAATTTTTGGCTTTGTGCTAAATGCACCAGTTTAAAATGTAAATAAATACAGCTAGTTGGAAAAGCATCTACAGTCACCTGCCAAATGTCCAATCAGTAATTAACCAGGATGTAATACCAGGAGAATAGCAGCCACGGTCTGGAATAAAACCTGCTGTCAGCCCTGGACTCAAGCCTGTCGATTTCTTTAGGTTTTTTTATTAGCTCTCGGCCGAGGGGTATTGTAATCATTTTTACGTCTGTCTGTCTATCTGTCCATCTGTCTGTCTGTCCGTCCATCTGTCTCTCTGTCTGTCTGTCTGTCCATTCAACAACATAACGACATTCTCTGAAGAATGCACTGAGATATCTGTACCAAATTTATACTGTGGGTGCATCTTGCCGTGGAGCATAAGCCTATTGAAAATAGCTCCATTCTGGCAGAGGGGTGTTAGTGTGCAGCACATTATATTTTTCTTTTGGACTACAGATGTTTGGATTTTGTCTTGTTATTTGTCTCAGTTGTTTGTCCCAGGTTGTCTGAAATCCAACGTGAGGGTCAGATATGAATGTTGAAAATGATCAGATCAGTCACTTTTGTGTATAGCAGCAGATACTGATTCTATTGTGGTCTCCACTCTGCTCTAAAGCGCGTAATGACATATACAAGTCCATGGTGGCTGACTAGGTGTTCCTCTTGTCCTTCTTGTCATTAGGTGTCATTTTTTGGCTCAACAGACCCTTTTTAAACCTTTATTTTTTCCCCAGCACAAAACAGACTCTAATATAAATATTCATATAAGGATATGAGCAGGCTCTGGTATCCCATAATGCACCTTTAAAACACAGAGATTAAAGCGCAGAAGCCTTGGACTTGCTGACCTCATAAGATTTGGCAGTAAGCCTTCTTACTGGTTTGAATTCTGTTTATATATTGGTTCTTTTCTTGCTCCCAGACTGTTTACCAGAATAAGGCTCTGCTCTCCTGCCTCTAAGCCTGTTTTGTGTTCCAGTCATAAATCCCATGAACTGCTGCTCTTGCCTGAATCTGCATCTGCGTTTGCATTTGGGTCCTTTCCCTGCGCTCTATACACTGTGATAAATAATGACCCAGATCCAGTGAGTAAGAATGGCAAGTTGATGCAGGATCTCTCTGTGTTATTTCACACACAAACAGACATGAAGCATAAATGCACAAATGATTCTGAGGCATTTACGACACGCCTGCACCAAGTAGTCAGAGTGTACATCCTCAGGACATATAAGACAAACAGGACCCAGCAGATTAGTCAGGAAGCAGTCCGATGTGGTCCCTCGGGGGTACCAGTTCAATGACCCATATGGCTGTTTTGTCTCCTCCACCTGTCACCATTAGACTCAGTCACTCAGGTCAGGCATATCAGTGCAACAGCCAAACTTTTTATTTTCACACCCACCCTTAGACAAACTTCACTCCCCTGAAGCTTCTCATTATTTATACAAGCAGGAATATCATCTGTATAAATCATACATACATATAACACTGTACTTTTATCTGATGTGATGCCACTGTGACAGTGCACATCTAAAACCACATAATTACATGCTCAAAGGACCAATAAATACTCAAAGGACCAAATGTGCATGTTGTTGTTATTTGGAATGAATATCACATTGTGGGATTATTTGTGTGGACGTGTGCATGTAGATTAAATTATGCTTTTTGGCTTTGACTGCCAGAGACATTTGCTCAGGCGTTAATACGGTTGAGCAGCAGTCAGAGTGGGAGTGTACGATTTGTGTAAATTAGAGTGACAGGATGGCTCATCGCAGTAATCACACATATTTATCAGCTGCACAACGTGGCCTTGTAACTTCAGTGTGATCACTGCTGATAATAACTATAAAGTTGCCAAAGGCTAGAAACCCTTCGCTGAAAACAGATAAAGCAGTGCCCAATGTTTGGTGTATTTGGGAGATTGTGTTTATTCCACCTTACAATGCATCCGCATACTATTTGGATTGGTATAATATGGAGAAAATCACAGAGTGAAGCTGCATGTTGCTGATGTCATCGCTGCTTTTCCCACCATGGATGTTGTCTGACACAATAGCTCACCGAACATTACACAATCACACAGCTGAGACAGTGGTTGGAATACAAACTCTCACAGTATGACCCAAACATCCCCCTGTTGCATTTTAGAAATGAAGCCTGACAGACAATTTCACAAGAAAAAACTGTATTTTCAAGTCTGAAAAAGAAAAGTTAAGAGGAGAAAAGGCATTTTACTGTATTCTCCTGCCTCCTTAGGGAACAATTAAGATGCTGCCCCTCCTGAGAGTGCATATCTGAACTGCAAAACAACCCCTCCAGTATTAGCAATGTCACCTGAGACATGAAGTGGTGTGTACATGATGCAATAGTGAGCCCTTAAAATCAGTGATGTAAAATCTGACTTGTAGAAGTAAAGGTAGGAGAAGAGTTGAGAGGACAGGCTGGAAATGTAGTCAGACATAGGAAGAGTGTGAGGGACTTTCAAGAAACAAACTAACCACCTACAGATGATTATAACTTTTAGCCTTAATATAATTTGTACAGTTCAGTTATGTTATAAAAAAAAAATTCATTACCCATTACCACAGCTTCACTATCTGAGTGAATCTGAATCACTGTGCAGCAACTATAAAACAACAATTATGTAAATTAATTTCATTTCTGTATCTGTCCATCAGATTTCATTTAACTTCTGTTCAAATTGTTGATAGTCTGATAACATCTTACCATGAAGAATATGTGGCTGCTCATTTAAACTTCCCGACCAAAAATAAGCCACACATCACCTGTAGTTTGATTATAGGATGCATTTCCTGTTTCATCATTTATGCCACTCAGTGCTTATGCAATGACAACAAATGTCATAACATGTATTTATGTCCTAAGTTTCTTGAATTGATGATGGAAGATTCGGTCTGTCGTGTGAAGTCTGGACTTTGTGTTTGTCAGTCCACGTGTGACAATTATGTCTCATATTCCCTGAACCACTCTTTCACAATATGAGCTTGAACCTAGACCTGACCAGCTGAAACACCCCCAGATCATAACACTGCCCCCACAGGCTTGTATTACAGCCACTAGGCATGATGGGTAATCACTTGATCTGCATTTCTTCTCACCCTGATGCACTCTGGAACAGGGACAATCTGGACTCATCAGACCATGTGACTTTTTTGCATTGCTCCACAGTCCAGTCTTTATACTATCTGGCAAATTGGTGGTTGTTAAAGAAATTAGAAGCTACTCGCTGCATCAGCTTGTTGCCACTTGAAACATATTAATCACAGCAGTAATTATCCAATGGAAGGCTTTTACTTATTTGCCTTTTTTGTTGGCTGGGAAGTGTATCTATTATGGGAATTGACTGAGCCTCAAATGGTCAATCAAGGAACTGCAGTTTTTGGCACCATTACATCTTTCAGTCCTAGCATTTAGTGTTTAATGCCACAATGTTGACTGTAGTTAATCTGAGGATATTGAACAATTATCTGGTAGATGGAAGGTTAGAATGCTGAGTGAAAATCATGAAAAGGATTTTGCTTCATCACAGCAGTTCAGGCAGTTTTACACAATATTAAGAGGTCTTGGCAATGAAAATACAATTTATTCATCTGATGTCATTATGAACACTCAATAACACACATTAATATTTAATATTTCTTATTTTTGGAGAATTTTCTTTGGTTAATGTCAAACTTATGATCCATTTTCTTTTGTGCATCATCCATCTGGAGCTTGTGCAGCTGAGTCATGATGCATAAACAGCAGAGGGCTCAGGTATCAATTCTCCCACCGAGGAGGTTGTTTTTGTTACTGTCCGTCTGCCTTTTGTCTGTCTGTTGCCAGGGTTATGCAAAAGGTGCTGCACCATTTTTGATTAATCTTGGCATAAGGGTAGGACATGAGACAAGGATGAACCCATTAAACTGAAAAAGCAATGCAGGTCCATTAAAAGAGGTCGCGTCTGGGATGTTTTCACTTTGTCTACCATTGTGAGGTAGGGCATTTGATTGGATTAGAGGACTGGGGGACCTTGGTGGTCTGCCCTTCTGTTTGAGAAAGTGTCTGGCCCACACATACATACACAGTTGTTGTCAAATCCTGACCTGCATCCAGCAGCCTCCATCTGCAGGTTTTTGTTTTTTTTGGGGGGGAGGAGAAATATGAACCTGTGCAGACAAACATGGATCAGCTCAGGGATAAATCATAGTGGGTTGACAAACAAATGCACCAAAGCACAGCAAACACTCCCACATGCACATATAAAAGTGGTGCACACATACCAGAGAACAGATTTCCTCAGATAAGTGTGTATTTTATGTGTGTACACATAATGAATGCCAACAACAAGTGGCAGCATCGGTTGATTTGTGACCTCTGTCCCCACCTCTTTCCTTTTATTGAGTCGGTTCATTCAGCGGCTCTGTTGGCTTCCCTTCAAGCGAACACTGACAAACACAGAGAGAAAGTGAGCAAGGCCATTGTATTGTAAAATGTTTACAAACAGCTTATCTGTCAGCCATTGATTGTGATTGTTCAACATAGTAGATAAATGAGGCTCTGTAATTACAAGTGTTGAAACCAATTAATCAAATTAAACTAAAACCAGTGTGAGCCATGTGGGACATAATCTAATCTAACGTGTGACCCAACAAACATGATGCAGCTTCACACATAAACTATTTTGGCAGCCATGTGTTTAAACCTTTGGCTCCATGTTTTGATTTTGGACAGAAAATGACTTAGTAAGCTCAAAGTGCAAGCTGTTGGCTCTGAATAGGGAACAGACTGGTTTCAGCCATACCAGATTAACATTATGGCTTTTCTGATTTTTTTATACACCCATGCACGCAAATGGTTTGTCTAAAAATTATGCTTCAGTCACAAACAATGTATGTATCAATAAAGTGTATTTAAATAAATATTATTCATGCAGTTTCTCCTTACATTTTTTTTCTAGTAAGTTGATCATATTGCCTTCAGGAAGCAAACATTATCTGAGTGATAGTATCTGCAAATAAACTCAGTTTGCTCCTATCACAAGTCATGAAAATATAATAAGACTAGAATACATTCATTCAATAACAGTACATCTGTGAACCTGGACTAAACAATATACGCCCCTTGAAAAAGTGTTAAAATGTAGCTTGTGCATTAGTTTAAGGCCTATTGTTTCTGGCCTAAAATTGACAGAATATCTATCTTTGTAAGCATTATATCTGCTGGAATAAAATGAAACCAAACCCTCTGCTCTGAAGGGAATGAATGTGGTTAAATATTTACACTAATAAACTGCAGTGAGTGAAGTCCCTGTGTGTTTAAGTGGTTTAAATAAGAAAGTCTAGGGTGCCGGATTTGTTTTTTAGCTGATGTTATTTATGATCATTGAATCTGCTGTAACAAATAAATGGAATAAGTAAAGTACATATATTTATTCTAGGACAGTTGCATTGATAAATGAATAAAACTGACAGCGTCAATGTATAAATCAGTACGTTAAATTAGTATCATTGGTTTTTCAGATTGCAGCCCCTGTTTACAAAATAGAAGCAAACAAATCACATTCCTGGTAATAAAATTAACTTCTATTAGATCACAAAACATAACAGAGACATATTCAGTCTTTGCTGATATTGAAGTAGTCAATAGAATTTATATTTAGTGGTAATAAATAAATAAATCTGGAATGCTTATATCATACAACATTCTTATATACATGTGATTTTAATGAAGGCCATTAATGGCATCTTTAGAACTACAAATAGACAGATTATACACTTTTTGACTCGGTTCCACTTCATCTCTTACAGTTCAACTGGTAATTCTCAAAAATCATACAAGAGAGAAGAGTTAAATTGATTAGCATTTTGAGAAGACTAAACAAAAAGCCATTGTGGTTTGGTCATAAATCTGAAAATATCCAGCATGATTTACATACCCAATCCATAAAAGCAGCTATTAGAACAGGAACTAAACTGCAATATTTCTAAGAATCGACAGAGATTGACACTCCAATTCAGTCTGTGTGTCAGAGGTTAATTGGCTGTTGTTGTTTATGATGGTGAAACACCTGCCATAGCAGGAGATTTATGACCCCAAATACGTCTTTTCTGCCCGGTGGAGTTTTTAATTTTTCCCTAAAGCCACATAAGTACATACAGCTTCATGGCTGAGATTTTTTTTTTTTTTTAAAAACCCAGCATTTTAGACAAATCCAATAGAGATTAATTAATTCTTTCCTCCTACAGATTTTACCATATGCTTTTGTGTAAAATTTCCTGGATTAACAGAAAAATATTCAGTATTGTATATATTTATACCTTAAATTGTATCTGCAGCAGTCACAGTTTCCAAGTAGGGATGAATTTATCTCATGGGGTGATGTTTGATATGATTCAAAGTCAGCCCGTCATAGTTTGCTTGGATTACATCTTTACAGTTCTATTTTTTTTCCCTTATCTGTGGTCTTGTAAGTCCTTTCCATTTTCTCATTTCCGCTAATACTGCAGAAAATAGCTGAGCTTCATGCACTATCAGTGAGTGTTCAGCAGAGCGCACCAGGCTTTGCTTTGGGCAGTAAATTTTAAAAGCCTACAGCCTCTGCAGTAGCATGACAGCAACTTCAGCAGCCGTTTTTCCAGGGCTACTAACACAAATTAAAATGTGGCTTTTCATGTTTGTTTTATCCCTGTTTATGATGTAAAAGTATTGTTGGTGTCAATCCTGCCAGATGTGGCATGGCTCATATCCCTTTTTCTAATTCACAGATTGATTTCTCTTCTCTCCGTTGAGATGATCCATCTTTCGTTTATGAAAAGCACAAACAAGGTTTTCTGTCAGACAACAGCTGCAGGAGGAGAGTGAGCAACTCGTTTGTATCACTGCAGTGTCGCTGTGACGGGGAGCAGATGTTCACTGTGATTGCTTAGTGGTGTGTTTATTTCCACTGTGTTCCTCTGACTTTACTTTGAAGACAAGTGAAGTGAAACTACAACGTAGCTGTCGTCTTCATTTTTCATACAATGTAAAGACGTCACGTCATTGTTGAAAAATCACCCGTCTGTTTAAGAGCCCTGCTTGTATTTACCTTTCAATTCAAGGTATAAGATATTTCATTGTGTCTCATCATGTGCTGCTTGAGAAGTTTTATAGCCTAGTTCCAGAGTAAAGACTGTGACACAAACACACTTAAAATAACAGGAGGAACACTTTGTCTGACTTTCTCCTTTGTCTGTTTTACAATGCAGCAATGACACAGCATCTATCAGCTCATCTGTTTTATGCATGGTGTGAAAATGTTATCAACTGAGCAAATAATAATGATATTTACCGAAGAGATGAAGTCGGACAACACTGGCATTGTCAAACAGACAGGTGTGACCTGACAAACTGAAAAACCTTCTCTAAACCAACATTTAGAGAAGAAGCATAACATATCAACATCATATCAACATGAGGATTTGAGATGATTTTTCTGCTTGGATGAAGCATCGAAAAGATACTTTGAACACAGCAGTGTCACGTCACAAACTTTTATAGTGACAAGGCAAATGTTTTACAAACGGCTGCTTCTTCACATCCAACAGCCATGAAGAACATTATCATTCAGCCACATTATGAAAATAGTGAGATCAAAATTCATTACCTCTACCTTCGGTCTTTGGACTTTATAGAGTTTGAGGGAAATGTCTGACTCTTAAGCTGCCAAATGTTCAGCTATGTTTGATAACCAGTTGGTTTTCCATCTGCTTGTTCAGTGCTCTTATATTTAAAGGGGCTATACTGTATGTAGTACACAGCCTGGACAAAAAAGTCCCCACTTGGACTTAAATAAACAAAAGGTAAGTGCTTTCCATTGGATAATTACTGCAGTACTGCATTGCAATAAGCAATAAGTTCCTTAACCCTGGCTGATGCAGTGAACAGCTTCTCATTTATTTAACAACCATCAGTTTGATCAGCTCGAGAATATAAAGACTGGACAATGCCAGGATTCATCAGGCTCAGTTGTTAAAGAGTGGTTCAGGGAGCATGCAATGTCATTTTCACACATGTATTGGCCACCACAGATCCCAGACCTGAATTACATTGAGAATCTTTGGGTTGTGCTGAAGAAGACTTTAAACAGCGGTCTGACATTTATTGTGACATTGCATTGCGAATATGTCTTGTAATGAAGCTAAACAAACTACTGTGAGACAATTTTTTGACTAATATGTGCAGTATGTGTAAGCAGATCTAGACAAAACCCTTGAATCTTTGGGATGTGATGAATATGTTCAAAATAGAGACTTCTGACGTAATGCCAAAGATAACAGTGTATCGTATTGAATGTGTAAAGAATTTATTCACAGCCACAGGGCAACATGTCACTGTGACTATGGGTGACCACTAGACAGAGTAATGAGTCACTGTGACAGTCTTTGACGGTAACGCCAAGGCCAGGAAAAGGCTGAGAACCATTAAGAAACTTTTAGAGTCAAAGAAATTGATCAAGTGATAAAAGCAAGAAGCACTGTTGTTGTGTTCACCACTGGACACAGCTCCAAATTAAAAGAAGGGAGTTTGATGCTGAAATTACTGTGTTTCTTCAACACAGGTGAGTTTGACATGAGACTTATTAGAGTATGAAGTTATTTCCCCGCCTGAAGGGGAGGCAAGGGGTATTGTGTCTGGTTCAGTTTGTTTGTTTATTTGTTTGTTTCTTAGTTTCTTTGTTTGTTAAACCTTTAGCAGCAAAACTATTGCTTGAATTCATACCAAATTAGGTTTATAGATTGCCAGTGACCCAGAATAGATCTGATTACATTTTCGGAAAAGTAGGTCAAAGTTCAAATTTTTTATCAATTTTTAAAATCTTTTTTTCCCCATTTACTTATAATGGGCAAAATTTCAAATGTCTATAAAAATATCAATTTTGTTTCAATTTACTTCAAGTTTGGCACATATATAGAGGCAACTGGTAAGCTGATATCAGCACACGAATAGACATGATGACATCAGCTGGATCGATGTCAAATATAAGCTACAGTATGTGCGAGTGGCAGGGTTTGTTGTGCCTGTCACCACTTGTTTTGTGATGTTGTCATGTTTGCTAAGTTCAGCCTAAAAAGTGGCAGTTCAGATCCAAACAGATCATCAGTGCAGCTACTGACAACACAAGCAGTAGAGAAAACTGTTCGTTTATGGTTTTATTGTGGCTGTTTTCTGTCTAAAAACTGAACTAAACCAAAGGGCTATAATGTAGACTATCAGTAGACGCAGCCTGTGAAGTTTAAAAGACAGTGTAATGTTGATCAGTTGTTAAAATAACAGCCATAAATTTCTATTTAAAGGAGAAAACACAGATGTGTGTAAACAATGAACTTTGTATTTTATTCAGTGAATGATACAGTCTGTGAATACATAGCGCTAATTTGATAGCTCTGAGAGTGTTCTGGTACATAACTTCCCCCTGTTGTTAAGATTTTGGAATATCAACACTACATATTCCCTTTAGTAATACTAGATCAGTGGAAAACAACAACAAAAACAACAAAGAGATAAACACTGTGCTGAAAGCCAGTAGAAATTTGCAAAGTATATTCAGATGGAGACTTGGTTTAGATTCATCACCACAGATAGTCATTTCTAAATGTTTTCAATACTGTACAATAAGTATGAAAATCAATGATTACACATAAACAGGATCAAGAAAACACTCAGCAGGATAGGACTGAGAGGTTTTAATGAATGGCAATGCTGCCTTTTCTTTTCTGCAGCTGTGCATCTTATTTTTCTCACAGATTAGTGACTGAAGTTACAAAGCAAGACTAACAAGCAGAACAGCTTCACAATGAGATCAGAGAGACAGACCCTGACTGAGCTGGTATTTCTGAGGAATGCACCCTGTTCTGTAAGAAAAACTCTCTTCCTCACAGTCTCTGCTGTCTTATAGTTTACAAAACAAACTCCAAGTGAGTTTCAGGTCAGCTGATGTGTCAACCTTTTTTCTTCAGAGACAGTGGAGCAAGTGTTGAGTCTCCATTTGATACTAGTGTGAAAACAACAGAACCAGGAGGATCAGAGGGTCAAAAACACATCACGAGTGGATGCTGTCATCAGGCTTTAGAGAACTTATTCTGTATTTCTTACCTATATGACTGTTTATATCTATATTAAATACCAACTGAATTGAATTGAATTGAACAAAGGTGTGAATATTGATAACTTGATTACAGATTATTCATTTGTCAGTGATTGGATTGTACACTCATGGGCAAAAGTTTTGGGAATGACACAAATGGATTGCTTAAATGTAATTTATTTGTCACAAAATGTATCTGAAACCTATATAATGCTCCTAATTGCTCTTCAGTGTACCCTAGAAACTTTTTTTTTTTTTGGGGGGGGGGGCAACATTGGCAGCAAATTTTGCAAAAACAAAACTTATGTCATTCCCAAAACTTTTGGCCATGAGTGTTTGATTGTTGATGCATCTTAGAGTGTCACATCCTTAATTCTTTTGGCTGTATATTGTGACCATCAGTTAAAGCCACATGAAGCAGAAATCAAGGAAAAACACCAATCTGAAAATATTCACACTCATCTCCTGCAAACCCTTTCCTAAACAAAGACAGAATGTTAACCAAGTTTCATGCTGCTATGGAAAAGTGAGGACAAAATATTATAGTTATAGGAGCTGCCATGTTGGTTCTATGATAAGCAAAAGCTGTCAATTACCTACTTTCATCCTCCTTCTCTGAAAAGACTGGTGATGAACTAAAATCTTCCATCATGGCCTAGATTTCCTAAGGCCTTAACAGATCCAACTGCTTAATCACAACATGCTGAAAGAATCAAATAATTTACCTAATGACGCTAAAAATAGTAGTTCCTAATGAAGCTTTAACACAAGCAGGTGAATCTGAGCTGTTTTTTATTTATACAGTGCTTTCACACAACAACAGAAACAGCTGATATTTTCAACACCAATGGCCTTCCAGTTCAGTTCTATCTTTATCTCAATGCATCTTTGAAAAGAGGAATTCCCATAACTCTTACATCACGTTGTTTTAAAGTATTTTTACCCCTTCAGTCATTCTGTATGAATTAATGTACAGTTCATGGATATATAGATTAGTCCATGTGTTGTAGGTCAAAAACACTGCAATGAAGCTTACAAATGGCACCAGTTGGGAGGAGAGCCTTGTGTCCTCGGTGAATAACCTGAGTTCAGAGCAAGTTCACATCTAATCTGTTCATCCACAGAAGCTGAACTGTGGAGGATAATACCTGCAGAGTTCAACAAACACATAGAAGGTTTAGGATGCATGTTAGTTTGGTGTGTGTGTGTGTGTGTGTAGGTGTGTGTGCGTGTGTGTACATGTTTGTAAGAGATAAAGTGGTACTAGAAGAGTATCGCACTGATGAATTATTATATTTTTGGTCCACAATACAACAGTCCATTTGCATCTCACTCCTAAAACTCCAAGCTTCACTATTTGTGAAACTGAAGTTTTCCACATAACACAGTAACACCTTCTTTTTGGGGGTCCTTAATGTAAATAGCTCTCTTAATCTGTCTGATTTGACCAGTGTACAGATGATATTGTCTGTGGGGTCAGGACAAACAGTGAGAAAGATTAGTGTATAATTCAACTTGCTGATTTTCACTCTGATCCACTTTTCTACAATAATCCATAATGTCACAGAAGCAGAAGCTCCAGTGGTATTAAACTGACAAATGAAATGAACTGTGTCAAATGTTTGTTCAGGTAGAAAATACACAGGCAGCAAACTTGGAACATGATGCCCCTGCCTAAAAAAATAATACTTTTACAAAATAGTACTGATAAATCATTTCATATTAGTCTTTATTTTAATCCCATGGTGTGTTGATTTCAGAGTGGACCATTTACTATTTTTGTCAGTTTACTACAGAAATGAGTTTTGCCTTAGAGGGTTTTATCCAGATCTGCTTCCACATACATATTAGTAAAAAAAAAAAAAAGTCTCACACAACAGTTTATTAGACAACCTTTAGCTTCGATTACAGGACATATTCGCAATGCAATGTCATAATAAACGTCAGACTGCTGAATAAATTCTTCTTCAACACAACCCAGAGATTTTCAATGTGGTTCAGGTCTGGGATCTGTGGTGGCCAATCCATGTGTGAAAATGATGTCTCATGCTTCCTGAACCACTCTTTCACAATTTCATCCTGATGAATTCTAGTGTTGTCATCTTAGAATGTCTGTGTCATCAGTGAAGAAAAAATCCAGGTCATCCAGTACATTCAGATAGTCACTGACCTAATTTTATGGACATGTATCATTGCTGAACCTAGGCCTGAACAGCTGAATCAACCCCAGATTATAACACTGCCCCCACAGGCTTGTATTGTAGGCACTAAGCATGATGGGTAATCATTTCATCCACCTCACTTCTCATCCTGATGTGTCCGTCACTCTGGAACAGGATCAATCTGGACCCTTTTTCAGGAGTCCAGTATTTATGGTTTCTAGTAAAGTGATGGTTGATTAATCACAACTATCCAATGGAAAGCTCTTATCTATTTGCTCAGTTACATCTATTTTTTGACTTTTTGGCTAGGCAGTTCATCTAAAATGTCAAGATAAGTTTTGGCATTTTACTGTTCATGCTCTTTCTTTCATTGACACACATTCATTTCTTAAGTTAAATGCTATTATTTTACAGAGACTACTGAATCATGGATTTTTTCTGATGTTTCAATCTGTGATGAAATGGTGAGTCTGTCAGCACTCAGTGTCTGGTTTATCCACTGTAATCTGTTGGAAATTGTGTAGTCAGTGTTTTGTGACATTTCACCCACTTAAACATATCAAGAAACATACTGTATATCACCATTCAGGCAAGATAAAGAACATTATTTTGTCTTTAAAAAACCGATCAAATTAAGAGAATATTTTGAGGCAGAAAATATAGGCTCTGTGTAAAGTTTCAATTCACACTTTTATTTTTTTTACAATAAAATAAACATATTTGTTAAAGATATTAAAGAAAAAAGAGACTAAAATAAACATGTGCATTTAAAGGAAATATTTCTCTACATTAATTTTCAACCTTCCCTCAGCTCTTTAGCAAATACAGCAAAACAAACTGAGGTAAATGAAAAAAAAATCAGTGCACCCTGATATAAAAGTGCATAAAAGATGTTCCACACACTTGTTAAACTGTCATATGACACATGTTAACCAAAAGGCACAAACATTCCCATTCGACTAGAATAAATCGTGCGTTCTTGAAGACAAAAGGCACTTGGGGGAATATAGGTGTGTGATGTGGATTGAAACACTAACCATCTGTGACTGACAGGAGGTTTGGCTTATTGTTAACTTCCCAAAAACCCTCAGTGAATTCAATCGCAGATGCATTCTGCTGATCAAGTACTAAAAGGGATTAGCATTTTCATGAATTGCAACTTTGTAACTTCAGGCTGTGATGTCGCATGCAAACTATTTATGGCACATTTACATATTTCTGGGAATGAACTTGAGTAAAGCGCGCGTAAAGTAACTTAATATGTACATATGAAAATGATTCAATGGCTTCATGTATTTACAGTCTAATGATTCAATAACCTAATGACATCACACCCATGTCTGAGTCACAGCTCACTACACTGCACTATGACAGCATAAGCAAATGCAGTTTCTGTTGGATAATTTCAGAGTTCATGGTCCAGAGGAACTCCGTCAGGCCTCCAGTGAGGAGCTCCTCCATGGGAACAAACTGTAGCACCTGTCTGTCCCCACCTGTGTCCTCTCCTCCCAACAGCTGACCCATGCAGGTCTGGACCTCATTGAGAACGGGGAGGATTCTGGCAGCGACTTCAGGGCAGAAGCCAACGCAGACGAGTACTGCCCCGATGTGGCCTGAGGGGGGCGGGCACCTGAAAGTGACTGAGCGAAAACACCAATGTAAGCAGAGGACGAGAGCTGCAGTGACTCTGGTGAGAGCAGAAAACACAGGCAGCAGCAGAGCGTCCCCAGAGCTCAGGTTCTGCAGGGAGAACACAACGCAGTTTAAGAGCTCCTGCTGGTATACAGCCTCCCCGTCGTGCAGTGTGATGCAGCCTCTTTGAGGAGATGATGGCTCTGCAGAAAATGTCAAGACTAAATCATGGATTTGGCTCTCACAGTCGCCCCATAGTGAGCGACTGCCAAACACAAGACACTGACTCTTCTTGTCTTTACTCCCATCACTGTCAGCAGTGAATACGCCAAGACCTGCCACATCTGATAAGATTGAGGCCGGCCAAACCACATGGCACGAGTCACAGGGAGCGAGACGAGTCCAGTCTACTGCTGAGCTGTCAGCGGAGTCTATCAGGGCTTCGTTGAGATGGTTTAACAGTCCTCCATCACAGAACGGAGAGTTTCTTAGAGCTGGCAATGCAGCCCCCACGATAACATACCAAGAATCCACCTGACAATCCATCAGAGGTCCTTGCAGTATACAGCTGATCCCTGCCGCCTCAGTGCAGTGTCTCTGTATCCATGTGGCATGGCAACCCCTCTCAACGCGCTCCCTCCAGCTCAGGGTCTGCAATTCCCTCCGCTCATTGAAGGAGCCTGTTTGCTTCTTCTGTCCCAGAGGTCGTCCCGCAGAGACGCTGCAGCAGGCAGGACTCACAGTGTTACGGGAAATCCACCGGCCCCGAGGAAGGAAGCTCACCTAAACACAAAGAAGCTTGATCAACTTTCGTTATTATTTTTAATTTGATACATTTACAGATTTTTTTTCATCTAATGTATGGCTATTATAGGATGTAGAACATGAAGTCAAATATAGGCAGGTACAGTTCATTTTAGTTCAGTTCAATCTGATTTTGTAAAAAAGTTTTGGTTTTTCTGCAATTGATTCTACCCTTGCTATAGAATTTGGGTCACTGTGTCAAAACTGCACATTCAAGCATTCAGAAAAACACAGTATTTTTCCCTATTGCTTGTTTGTAAAAACAAAAAACACAAAGACAATTATCAAAACAAAATAAATTAATTACCAACAAATCTTAATTTTCAGTGCTTTGGAGGATGGTTTATGGACTGCACCTTCCACTGGGGTGTGGCCTCATCACCACATCTAAGGCTATGGGGAAAATATCATGTGTGTTGAAAATTTCGTGGATGTTTTTCATTTTTAATAGAAGTGATTCCTCAGTGATTTTTTTGAATGTCATTTTTGATTAAAGGTAAGTGGAAAGAAAAAAGTGTTTGCTCTTTCTTTAAGGTACAGTTACAAAAGTCAAGGTTTTGAGCCTATTGTGTTAAAATGTGTCAAAGCCGTATTCTACTGATGTTCAAAACAACACTGCATTGGTTATACTTGGCTAACTGCAGTGCACTGTGGTTTTATGGATGAACAATTTTCATGTTAGCTACTCAAAGACTGTCAACACGATTCAAATTCAACATCATACCTGAAAACGCTGCAGGTATTCCTGAGCCACACAGTCCCTGATGTTGTCGAGCCGGTGCCTCTGCTCTGTGCTCATGTTTTCAAACAGCTGCAGGTTCTCTGTGATCGTCTCCACCTGCAGCCTGTGGAAGTAAAAACACACCTCTTCATGCTGTTTCAGAAATGACTCTGGTATAAGAGCGGTAGGGAAAAGTGCCTCTCGGTTGGCCAGATTTGGTCCGTAATTTCGAATCATTTTCGAGAGCAGGGGCCTCACTGCTTCTTTGCCGTCATAGTGCAAACACACAACATACACCTCAGAGTTCCCTGCTTTGCTTGTAGCAGGTTTGAATACGTTGACCAAGCGGAAACAACAGCTGAGCAGATACAGTAAACAGACAGAGGAGTGTTCATAGAGGGTGAACATTTTCAGTACAAAGGAGCCGCCGGGGCTCAGCAGCAGCAGTGCAGCCGTCGCCTCACAGTAATGCAATGACGACACCAGCGCCTCCTGCTCATCTGGGTTCTCCTGGCAGTCAAAACTGCCATCTGCTGTCACCATGTCAACACTGTGCATGTTCCCCAAAAACGCCTGCAGCTCCAGTAAATGTTTTTGGATCATGATGTTGCCTGTGTTATCTGAGCCGAAGAACCACCACGGCAGCGTATTAGCGATCAATCGATCGTCCGCAATGGTTGTGCTCCCACCGTTTGCCTCATGATAGGGGTTGAGAGTGTTGGCAGCCCAGCTCCAGTCACAGTAACGTGTACATTCACTGGTTTTAATGTAGTGATTCAGAGCGGTTATAAAAGCCCCTGGAGCTTCACACAGGTGAACAGTGTTCAGCTCACCATTGTGCAGAGCCTCTTCTGGAAGAGGATTAAAGGTTCCCAGGATCTCACAAAACTTACACCAGGCCTGAGTGCAGATCTCTGCATTAGCAGCAGAACGCACAACAGCGATAACCTTTCCAGCTCGATTGGTGGAGTTGGTGTGTTGGTGCCAGACGTGGACGTTTTTGTCGCTGAGCTGATTCTTCACAGCGTTTAGTGATACTTTCAGGGCCTGCAGATGAGAGTGCTCCTCTACAGGGTACTTGAAAGCAACATTTGGGTCAGGAATACACCACTCTCCATTTGCAGGTCTGATGTATGTCTTAACTTTACTAAACAATCCTTTAATCTCTGTCCGTGTTTCAGGGTCGAAGTCCACCATATTTCGATTCTGCTGCTGCCGTCCAGCTTTCCTCCTGGTTCCATTTCCTGCATTCATTCTCCACACCTGTTACACAAAAACAACACAATGAGTTAGCATAAAAAAACAAACCTGCACCGCCCACTTTTGTTTTGATTTAATCCACCTCTGTTTATGTGACCTGCTTACATAGCACAGAATGAATCCAATTTTGAGGGAAAAAAAATCTGCAGGCTGTACAGTTTACAGGAAATTAGCAATATTGAGAGCTGCAGTGTGAACCTTCATTTTTCTCTACACATTGAATGGTTTTAAATTATCAATGTGTGATGCCCTCAGGTACCAGGGCAGTCGGTAAATATGGGTCATTACCCCACCAGGTTTTTTCAAACCAGAATAACAACTGATTTTCACCTCTTGAGGACTCTGGTCTCATGTAGTTAGTCATACTACAAGTAACAAAGTCAAGTAATAAAACTAAACATGAAAATCTAAACACTTAAATGCAGGTTAAAGTTCTGATAATAAAAGCTCTTCAAAAGCTATAATCAGGTAAATAGAATTCATTGGGCTGTGCAATATCAACATGATTTGCTAAAAAATGTGACAGTAATGGAATTATTGTGCAATGTTTAACGTATGATACAAAGGTAATATGTAGTGAAAATCCTCTATTCATATGCCAGTGATTTAGATGACGACAGCAGGCAAAGCAGCGTATTTCAGGGTCATTTCTTAATTAGTCTGCAGTGACTCAGTGATGAATAGCAACATATAGCATACAGCTAATGACAGCACATCCATCATGTATTTCTAATGTGTCTCAACAGTAAGTACTGCCTCTTTGCATGAAAGTAATCAGCTTTATGCTCTTCATAAACAGTTCACTCACTAACTGATTTTACTGTTTTCTACAAGCAAAACATACACAGAGAGTGTTATGTATTATATTGTATGATAGTTAATTGGATGTGCATGAATCAAACAGTTGTGCATTACGCACAGTGTGGATGAGGCAAATGAACAAAAGTAGTGAATGAATGACTAGAATAGGGCTGAATAATGAATCAAATCTCAATCACAATGTCAGCCTGTTGATTGAATATATAATTACAGGCTGGAATTTTAAATGTCTGTGTATTTAAGGTGATATTCTGGAATCAGTGTTAAATGCTAGAGAAGTAATAAAAGTCACTAGCTTTAAAAAATGTATTTTATTTATCTACTGCATGCTTGAGTTGGAAAAAATATACATTTAACTTCCATCTATTTTCCTGGATAACAAAACAAGTCTCAAGACAAGACTCAAAATACAATTGTGACACTGTCAGCAATCATCACAGTATGACCTATTCACCTTATGTTGTAATAAATGCAATAATAGATTATTTCAGGGTGACCAATATTGTATCACTTTAAAGTAAACACGTGTTACTTTGACCTACGTATTTGGTAAGTATCGTAAGTACTGGAATACTTCTGACATAAGTGTTGGTATGGTATTTTGACGTAACGCATCAACATATTAACATTTTGTGATAATAATAAAAAGACTTCATGTTGGTAGGCTTGGTTTAATGTTTCAAAGATTCATTGTGACATTATGATCTCTACACCCACACTACATGAGTGCTGTATTTATCAAAATACTGAGCACATCACTAAACATGCGATGAGCACAAATCTGTTCTGTTAAAGACTGTACAGTCAATTAGATGTGATAGGGCACGTAAGAACAACACAACCGTTGCATATGTTGTCTCTAAACATTTGACAGGAGTCATGTTTTTTTTCCTCTCTGTTGAAAACATAACATACTCAGACATTAGATTGACTTCAGCTGGGCTCAATAGGACGCTTCCTACGACGCTTCGTTCATGGCCACACTGAGTGCCTTACAAACCGGAAGGCCTGAACTGTTGCACGTAACGTGATATTTAGACTGTCAGAGGCCTGGTTCTCCTTCATCACGCAGTCACAGTCCAGAGTGGTGCTATGAGAGAGAAGCAAACACCAAAAAAACTGAATACACACTCACCGAGTGCACCGCTGCCTGCAAAGAGCTATACGTTTGCGTGACTCGGAACACGACTGCGCATGCGTACTTTCAAATGGGCGGGGTCTCATTTAAAGGAGAACATAACATTGTCCGTTTACATGTGGCCTGGTGAATCCGATCGTTTATGGACAGGTCTGAACACACTGTCAGGACAGATGAAGAGCAGATGAGGTGGATGGAATGATAAGTAAAATTAAAATCTTAATTGAAAAAGAAAAAAATTGGCACAAGCAAACATTAGAATGTTAGCCAACTAATGTTAGTTCCCACTGCATCTGTCAAACCAGATCGTTATGTATTACCCTGATATAGAATCAGGCTCTTGAGTTTCACATCTTCACACTTCATCTTTAATTTGCTACCCTTTAATCTGTGCTGTGCAATTCAGGGGAAGGTAAGTAAAGACTATTTTAAGGAAGGAAAAAAGAAGAAAAAACACCGTACATGCACCTCACCTTATCCTCATCCACAATACTGTAAATTGCTTGTGCATACTAGAGCTACATTACATTTATATAGTTATTTCATCTTGGCTATTAGCTACAGGTATAGAAATACATTTCACTTTGCATAACTGCATGTGACAAATAAAACCTTCTAAAATCTTATCTTATCTTATCTTAAAAGTAACTATTTATGTCAGTACACAGCTGAGCAAGTGAAGCATCGCATTGTTGTGAAAAGATCAGTAGCTTAAACAATATTTAAGACAGATTGCAAAGTAAAACACAGACCAAGCATTACAGTTATTTGTGCATGGATATTGCACTAATAACTGTATTTGACCTATGAATTTAGCCGCATGAATTGGGCTACCTGTCCACCAAATTGGAATGACAGCTGTTGTCCTGTACTCTGGTTGTATCTTCATCTCTTTTTACACAGATTAAAATAAGACAGCCATTTTAGAGGTAAATAAGACAAGACAAATAGTGTTATTACTGCAATCATAACCAAATAATAAAAATAAAACAACGTAAGGGTGAAAAATTATAAAGTAAATGACAGATTTGAGTCTAAAATCTGTTCATTAGGTAAGG
>JAPQRQ010000018.1:34407045-34429096 GCA_037367365.1 Apogon talboti | reverse complement strand
AAAATAAAACAACGTAAGGGTGAAAAATTATAAAGTAAATGACAGATTTGAGTCTAAAATCTGTTCATTAGGTAAGGAAAAAGGAAAAAGTAAAGTAATACATCAGCCTTATATACATTTTTTCTGCCCTGTAGAATATATCATTCAATGTTCTAACTGTCTTTTAAAACATAAAGATAGATTTCAGCGGTTTTTCAGGCTACTACACATAAGCTGTATGATCCTAAATGCTCCTGGATTGTGTGTGCATCCTTGCAGCCAGATTATCCACAGTGAACAGATCTGTGTCATCATGTTACATAATTATCAGAGCTCTGTAGATTGTGAGCTGATGAACTCTAACTTCAGAAATACTGCCATTTGAATAAGCTTTAGATCCTATATTTAAATGACCTATTTGCATGTGCTTATTATTTAATTCAATCACACAGATTCACTTCAGATCTTCAGATAAATGTGCATTTCCTCAGCTGTATTGTGGCAACTTTTGGGTTTGATTTTGTGGGGAAAATAGGAAACTTGAACAGTGTGTCTCATTCATAAATAATGGACCTTTGGGACACACAGGTGTAATTAGGATTTCCAAAACAATATGGGAGCAAACCAGTGGCTTCTCACTGTAAAACTGAAACCTCTTTTAATACATACATATTTCTTCTTCAGTGCTCTCTAATGCAGTGTCTCTGTCAGCCACGTTCAATATTTTATAAACTGTGACAGGTGGAAAAAGGCAGTGAACTGAAGCAGGTGTTTGTAGAAGTGGAAGGATTATTCCATTTTTTCATTCCATAGAGAGTTATGAATATTAATAGACAGAGAACACACAATGTGAAGATCAGACATTTAGTCCAAATGTAGAATTAACTTATAGGCAACTATTAAAGTGTTTGCTTTAGTTATTCAAAGAAACAATTCAGTAAATTTTAGTAATATGCTACAAGCTTAAGATGAGCTTCATGAACAAATTCCATATAGTTCAGCTACTGTTATTACTTATTTGTATCAACTTTTGAGGATGGTGCTTTTTTTAATGGTGTCTGGTCTTGTATATGAATTATGGTAAAAGGAAGTATATTCTGCCCTTTTATCAGTACTTTCAACAAGAGTTTGACTTTTGGTGAAATGTGTACTACCAGAGTTAGAAGACAAAATAAGATGTCACACCTCCAGAGTAAATTAGGTTTATAGCAGTTTTAACCCAAGGAGACACATTTACCAGTTCTGCTTGGAATTATCATCAATAAAATAAACAAGGTAATGACATTACTAGTTGAAATTATAGGTCTATTTGTATTAAGATTAAGTGGTAATTTGTAGTAATGTGCAGACAAATAAGAGAATAATTAAGATCTCATCAAACCCTTGATAAAAAAGCAATTTAGCATTTAATATCCAAAATGTAGACATAGTAGCCCATATCATGAGATAAATGAAAGAACTTTGCGGGAATAAAATATGATCTTACATACGTTCTACATATCTTCAGCTCTGTGTCATATGACAGACTATTTTTCAGTGTAATTTTAAAGATTCATGAAGCTATTAAAAATAAAGTATAGAAACAGACCCTTAGGTGACAAGAAAAGCCCTCCAGGGTTAGCTAAATCCAAATGAAATGCAACTATATATCACAATTGATATTAAAGAGATTGGAGACTTAAAGGTCATATGAGTATGAAAAAATTAAATGTGCACTGCAAATAGTCAGCAGCCATGTCCTGTGTGGCATATTATTTCTAAAGGCCACTCCTGGTTCCCTCCAGTATTCAGCGCTAACAACCAAAATGTGTGATTTAACCAGAGTACTTCAGTGTTCAGTGCTGGAAAAACTAATAAACATATCTAGCTAATACTGAAACTTTGTTTTTCACAGGCATTGGCAATAATTTTTAGAAGTTGTTTGCTATTGCCCCTGTTTTCAGTACATTTACTTATGTTTGTGTGAGTGGGATTAGCCCAAAGATGTGAATACTGCAGCCAGGTCTATGATGTTGAATTTCAACTAACGGGTAAAAGAAAAGTGGGTCAATGAAGCTTAATTGTATAAGACAGTGAGTCAAATTTATTATGCAGTCTTTTGGTGTTTTGTAGTCATTTTTATTCATAATCTTATATATCCCTTGTGAATGTACTAACACAAGCATTAATTCTGAAACATGTTTATGGATGTTAGATCTGAACTGTATGGGAAAGGTAATTAAACTGTAATGTTTTTGGAGACGTGACATTTATCTGTACGATTATTCTAAGTTTTACCTAATATTAACATAGTTGCATCACATTTTGTGAAAACTGAGTAGAGAAAGGACCAAATACAGACACTGAAACAGGTTGAATATAATTGAATATAAATAATTATAGATTAAGTTTACTGTCATTACAGGTTGATAAGTCATAAGACCATCAATAAACACAAGGAACCACATAGAAATATACAAAACATATTATGATCTCCCTGCAAACAAAGGTATGGTGGGTGGTTTTGTGCTTGGTGAATACAGAATATATATCGGGTAAAGTAAGCAAACTGGGAAGATGGGAAACTACTGATTGCAATGTTGTAAAATGGAGATGGATAATGGAAGAGAAAAGTAAAAAAGCATGGTTTAAACACAGGAGACCAGTGTCTTTGTCCTACTTTCAACTCAAGCTAAATGTTGTGTTTATTTTTGTCAGGTGATTTTTGTTTGAGTTCTCTACTCAGTTTACATAAAATGTGATAAAACTGTGTTGATATTAGATGAGACTTAGAATCCTAAACTGCAGGTAAGTTTTGTGGTAGGGTTTCACTATCCTTAACTTTATCCCCTCATTCCCCAGTCCTACCCCTAACCCCTACCCTTAATGAGAGTAGAGGTCCCCCATTCATACCCTTCCCCAGTTCCTACCTCTATTCCTTCCCCAGTTAACCAGGGCAGGGGGGAGAGGAAGGACTCCCCCTTATGAATAAATACACTACAGGTCAAACATGTGGAAGCAACTTCAACCTTCTATTCACAATGCCTTACTTAAAAAACAGAATCAGTTCTAATGGTTTTGGGATCTATTTACTGTATTACCAGACTGTGCTTTCATTGATAAGCATCATATTCCTCAATTCACCTTTAGTTACACGTTGATGTTACCAGACCATTGTTGGTTAAATGTCAACAAAAAAATGAAGGGCTTAGTTTTGGGGTTGAGAATATTTCCAAGAGTAACAATTTCAGTACGAAATTAAAAGACAAATAACAGTTTGCGCTATTCACTGAGACATAATAACACATCAAAAGGTATGAATGAGTCCAATGACTGTGGAGCTCTAAGGTGGTCAGAGAGGGAGTTCCAGACACGGGGGGTTGACGGAAAAGAAGGCCTGGTCTCCCATGGTCTAAAGCTTGGTTCTGGGGGGCAGAAGGAGGTTGGTGGTAGGTCTTGGGTGGACATGTCAGGGGTGTGGAGGTCCTTAAGGTAATTTCCATGGGGTGTTTCCATGGATGCATTGGTAGGTGATGGGGAGCCAGTGGAGGTTATAGAGTAATGGTGTGATGTGTTCCCATTTATGGACTCTTATTAAGACTCTGGTAGCACTGTTTTGAATGGATTGCAGTTTTGGAGCTGTTTCCAGGGGATCCCAAGTGACCAGGGATGTTCGGGACTTGGTATTACCCAGGCTGACATATTCAGTCCTACCAGAGAGGCAAGAGGTGAACCAGTTAATGGTAGTGTGACGGACACCAGTATCAGTGCGGAGGCGGTTGTGGTGGATGTGGTGGTCAACGGTGTCTTATGCCACAGTGAGGTCAAGGAGAATGAGCAGGGAAGGGGAACCAGCGTCAGACGCCATACAAATGTCATGAATGACCCTGACTATTGCAGTCTCTGTGCTGTGGGCAGAGCGGAAACCAGACTGGAACTTTTCATAGAGGTGAAGTTGAAGATGGTCTTGTAGCTGTGAGGCAACAGCTTTTTCTAACACCTTAGACAGGAATGACAAATGGGCCAGTAGTTGGAGAGGGTTTTTTCAGAAGGGGTTTGATTACAGCAGTTAAAATAAAGGTGGAAAATGGCCAGACTGTAGCGAGCAGTTTATAATGTGTGTGATAAGTGGGCTTATGGCAGTCAGGTTTGATTGGATGAGGGATGTAGAGAAGGGGTCAAGGGTGCAGGTGGATGGTTTCATATTTTTGATGAGACTTTTAACTTTGCTCTTTGCGACCTCAGCAAAGACAATGAAAGTCACAGGTTGTATAAGAGCAGATGACAGAGAAGGAGGAGTCAAGTTTGAGAGTTGAGACCGGATGGTATTGATCTTATCTTTAAAAAACGTAAGGAACTTGTCGCACTGTTCAACTGTGGGATCTATGTGGCTTTGGCTTCAGGGATTGAAGAGGTGGTTTATTGTTGAATAAAGCTGTTTGGAGTTTCCAGGACTGTGATTAATGATGTTGGAGTTGTAGTTGGACCGAACTTCCTTGAGGGACTTTGCAAAGGCCTTTTGATGTTTATTAAATGCCAGCTTACATACCATACGTTCATCTTACTGCTCCTTTCCAACAATCAAAAGTGTTGATTTGTATGTTTAATGAATTTGTGTGTCAATTATATATTGTATCATTGTGCACTTTGATGAAAGAAACAAATACTAAGTAAACTAATAAAAGTAAACTAAAATAAATGGTTAATCTGACGGTGTGAGGATGAGAATGGTCAGGCTATGCATGTGACTGATACTGTGGTGTTTTCTTTATATTACTTATCATGGTTCCCCAATGTCACAATCAATATCTCCATACTATTATGGGATTAAAAGCCTGTAGTTTGAGTTGTGATGTTCTTAATTTTAACTTTTTCGTGTGTCGCTGTTTAATTAAAATGCAAACAAACCACAAAATATGATATATCTTTACCATTTTTATCAGTTGGTGAGAAAAAATCCAACCATTGCTCTTTTAATGAATATGTTCCAGCATTAAAGACATCTGTCCTTCCCCTATGCTCTACTGTTCCATCCATTCTCATAGAAACAGGTTCAGTAGTTTTTACATAATTCTGCTTACACATGGACAGACATACACACACGTCACATTACCTCATTGTATAGAGGTAATAAATAAATCACCAAATCTATCAGTAAATGCATAATGTAATAAGATCCTCTCTGGATAATTCAATTTAATAATGAATTATCAGCCTATACACATTAGTTACCATAATCACCTTAGGCAATGGTAAATACCCGAGAGCTGTCTGTATGTCTATCCAGATGCCATCCCTTTTGAAGGATTGTTAGTTGATCTGCCCAAGCTTCATGAAACCAGTGCAGTAGATTCTTTTCGGCAGCAGTTGACATACAGCATATTATAGTAATATCACAATGGTAATAACATGATAAACCATATGTAATTATGTTACTATACCATGTAATTATTTAAGTACTAACCAGTAAAACATACTGGAAACCAAAACAGTATCTATCATATTATACAGATAAGTTCACCTTCCCCTATTTTCCAAACATTCCCTTTTGTTTTAAAGTGATGCTGTAAAAATTATATGTTTAGTGCTGTGAGTGGTCACTAGAATTACTTGTGGTTCTGCATGCACTACCTCAGGACAGTAAATCCAAAAGTGTCTGTTTCTATTGAATTTCATGGTAACATCAGACTAAATGAAACAAAACATCAATAGTGAAGAGCCAACCAGGATTTAAAATGCAAACAAGAAACCTCTTGCTGCAGTCCTTAGACAATGACAGAGGTTTAAAACAAAGAAGTCTGTGAAGATGAGAACATGTCATGCAACACAATTTTTATGACCAAAAAAACTGTTATTTTATTGATGGCCTCATGAAGGACAGCAGGATAAAATCAAGATAACATCTTTATTTTTTTTAAAATATATTTTTCTGGCAGCTAATATGACATTAAGAGAAATGCAAAGAACAGGTTGAGGCTCTTGGCCTTTTAGAGATATTGACTGTGATGTTTGGTAAGTTATACCCAAAAGTCAAACTTACATTTTACACACAGTGAAAACTGGCCATGTTAAATGTGTCGTATCACCTTCATTTTCACTTCATTATAGTCTAGCGTGTGAGCATCACATGTTTAACTTTTAGCCTCCTAGCTTAAGGCATTGTAGAGATATTGACCATGACATTTGGGAACCCCTATTACCAAAGGGAAGGAATGCCTAAATGTCAAATATTACACTTTTCACACAGTGACAACTGGCCACAATTAAACTCTTGCTGGCTGTCTTACTATTGGCACTTTTTCATTCTTGACTTCTTATGGTCACACAGATCAAATTTTAGTTCTCTTGTCCAAGACATTGTTGAGATATTGCCCATAATATTTGGGAACCACTATGTCTAATACCATTTTTTATACCAATATGTCTAATTTAGCACTTTTTCATACTTAAAATGGGAAAATAGTTCAAATATTATCCTTCTAAGCCACAGCTTTGCAGGGATAATTTAGAACCCTGTGACATTTTCAAGCCATTGCATGTATCCTTTTTATGAACCGCTTAATCCTTGAGGGGGTCGAGGGGGGTGTTGAAGGCTACCTCGGCTACCTTTGGGTGGTCCACGATTGTGGAGGGAAGGGAATGTTTAAAAACTAAGAGAAGATTAATTCTGCCATTGTAATATTGTAATTGCATGCATTACTATATTAGTACTTTTGTATTCCCAAACTTTTACTGTGTTATTACTGACCTATAATATAAATTCCTATCAGTGTTTTCTAATCATGCAGACAAACAGACATGTAGGTATTTACTTTGTTAACATACTAACATTTTCTAATCAGCACTCAACACTGTGGACTGCAAACTGAAATCTGGTGGTGACACCAGATGGAACATCACCACAGTAATCAGGATTCGTCCTCTGGGCATGAATATCTACACGCTTTAATTAAGTGTCATTGAGTAGCCAGAGTCTTTGCATGTTGGTATGTACTGGATTACTTTATCATTGTGGTTTATTTACAGAACATTATTTGTCCATTAGAGCAACAACATCAGCCTGGTACTATTCAGTGTCGAACATCTGATGACTTTAGTGGTCAGCTAAAAGCATAGTGTGCTTGGAATATTATGATTAGGATTTAATATTATCCTAATCTGCTGCTCACACACAAGGTGACAGAAGCCTCTCCTTCACCTGGGCCCATTGCCACTACAACGATTACCCGACAAAGTTCAGCTCAGAGGTCAAAGATCTGCTGTCACCACTTCAATAAAGACCGAGCAGTAGATGATGGACGCGTGATATCTCCATCATGATGATCTCAGTCTCCTGGCTTTATCCTTGATGCCTGGGAAACAAGGTCATGCAGATATATGCACACTGTCATGTTGTACACAATGTACAGTACGTTCTGACATGCCTGCAGTCACAACAGAAACAACATATGGTGTAAAAAGATCAGTTGTAAATACACAGATGGCATGATGAAATGTAACTTATGTGCAAATGAACAGTGTTCAGTCTCCAGTATGAACTCAAAAGAAGTTGAAACAGATTTCAATCAATGTGACAGTTAAAGAAAGTACACACACAACAGAAATGACATCCGTTTTCATTCAGGCATTCAGCTGATGCTCTTATCAAGAACAATTAAACGTTTAAAAGGGACGTCGCCACAAATTGCCATTTCGTTAATTAGCAGTGCTTGGAGCCTACATTAAATGTAATCTTTCAATAACAAAGTGGCTACAGGGGACAGCATAATAATGAGGTTTGGAAATTATTTTTCAGAGGGCTTGGGGAATGAAAAGATCATCTAATGCAGAGAATAATGGATGTTTTTTTGGGGGGGGGTTGTCGAGAAGCTGTTGCTGAGATAGGTTCATTTCAGAGGCCTGAAAATCTGTCCTGCTCTAAAAGGACAGACTTTAGGACAGACTGTCTTTGGTTCTATTTTACAGAGCTGACCCGTGAAGTTGTTACAAATTCCAACTACATGATGCAGCTGAAATATTCAATTAAGCATTTAAAGTTTGTGTGATTTTCAATGATATTTCTCTTTTTTTAGCTGCATTTAGTGGATTTAGTTATTTGGATAGCAAGTTAGAATAAAATCCCATACACTAAACACAAGTTGGCTGAATATCACTCTGCACGACATAGAGAAATAAGTCTATTACATAACTAAATCGTTGGTAAGGAGCCAGTGTGTTTCTGGTCTATTTTTGAATGACGTTCTTACGCAGTGTGTACATGTATTAGTCCTACATGTAAGCCTGATGCATATCTTTGAAGTTGTGTGATATGTTGTTTTTAAAGTAAACCCCTGTAGACACAGATACTTGGCCCATTTTCTGGATTTACTGTAAATGATTACTCACTCATATATGCTAACACACGTGAAGGCATGTGCACACACTCACAGGCAGTTGCTATAACTCCTTTAAGCTTGAAGTCAATAAACAATAAACAGTGATATTCGGCAGAGCACAGCCATCTCTCTGCACCCTGTCAAACCAGCAGATTTAAATCACTCATATAATCCAGGACTAGCACAGGAAATAGGACAGGAAAATGGAGAAAAGCAAAGACAAGGATAAAAATCGTCCATTTAAAAAAACATCATGATATTTATGGACGCATTTTACTACCTGGTAAATGTAAGTGTGAATTGCAAGGACATTAAATCTGTTAGGACAAAAATGTCAAATGGTTACTGACATTGTCTGGTGTTTTTGAGTTGCAGTTCCACGCATATACAAGAATCAGTAGCAGAATATATAAATAAATAATTATTGAACGGTGCAATACTGCCCCCTGGCAGCACTTCGCAACAAATTAAAATCCATCCATTCATCCATCATGTTCAGAGGCTTATCCTCTGCAGGGTCTGGAGCCAATCCCAGCCGACACTGAGCAAGAGGTGGAGTACATCCTGAACAGATCACGTTCATTACAGGGGCACATAAAAACTCAAACATGAAATATTTTGAGATTTCTATACATTTTATTGGCATAAATAGATATATTAAAACATATTTTTTATGCATACATCACAATTAAATAGTCATTCACTGATTATATGGAACATATATGTCAACGTCTAAGGTATTTCAATCCAAAACTAAAGCATTAACAAATTGCACAGTAAATTGAATTTATATCAGGTCCATAAAGGCCTCAATATGGATAAATATACAATTAAAAACCTTCCTTTGCCAATACAATATTCAGGTGTGCAAAAGAGATGAGCATCACAAAATGCTCTGAAGTCACAGTAAGGCAGCTGCTGCTGATAGTGGTGATCAGGATCACGGCAGTTACATTCAGAATTTGTTGCAAAGCTCCATAACAGCGATGGTTGTGCTCTGTCCAAAAATGAAGGCTCCAACTACAACAGTTATGACTCCCCAAACTGTTAAAATCACCCTGCAAAGAAGAAAACCAGATCAATCATCAATCCAGTCAAAGTTTTATATCCAGTTAATGGCACCAATAGAACAACAATAGGTGTTTCTGAATTAATAACAATTACTTTTCACATCCAAATGTTCTCTTGTCTTCATTAAACCATTATCAACTTGCATTAGATCTCTAGTGGTTTAACAAAAAAACATCACATTTGTAAAAAAGTACAGGGCTGTAATTACACTCACCTGAATCTCGATGTCACATTTTCATTTTGCATAATGAACACTAGGCACAGACCTGAAATGACAAACATAAACCAGGTCTACCTTAATGAGTCGAGTGCACATCCATCAAACATTATTTTTAATACAAATCAGTGCAATTCAAAGTTTTAGTGACTTTTCAGTCACAGTCATGTGAAACCTTGTTTTCATACCTGGAAAGATGAAGATGAAAAAGGCACTGATTCCTCCTATAACACTGATGACCTCTCCCATGTCGGGAACAAACATGGCAATGAGCAGAGTGATGGTGATCCAGATCACAGTCAGAACCACCCTGCAGCGACTCTCAAACGAATGTGTGACAATTCCCCGACTGCGTCTCCGGATACGAAGCATCAGGTTCAGGATGACAGATCTGTTCGAGGAGGTATCAGCAAGTATTCAGAAATATATCATATTCTAGATGTTTTTCATATGTTTTTAGCATTGAAGCCCTGTGAGAGCTATGTATATGTAAAAAGTTTGTTTAGCTTAAAGCTGCAGTGCTCAATTTTTTTTCCACAAATAATTATTAGAGCTGAAATAATTAATCGACTTGAATCAATTTTAAAAATGTATTTGAATAAAAATGTCTTGAATCAAAGCTTTGTTTCCTTAATTTTGCAGCCTGTAAACATTGGTTCCGTGGTTGTGTTTCACATGGACGTTTACTGTGACACACATGACACCAGGATCATCGCAAACAACACGGAGCATAGCTCGGAAGAGACAAGGAGAGGACAAAAAGGCAAAAAAAAATGTATATGCTCACTTTTATTCATTATAACCATCACTTACTCCCTTAAACTTTTAAGCTGTCATACGAACATAAAAGAATATTTGGTTTTATTTTTTTAAGTCAAATGTTGTATATAAACAACTATAGACTGTTGTTATTATTATTGATAATTCTATATAGTTATTTTATTTATCCTCTTACTTTTGTACTTTTTGTGGTTGTTATTTCAGCTGGCTCTGGAATAAAAGACTAAACATTACAAGTTGTTTGTAATTTTCATACAGTTATACATTTCATACTCATTTTTACAATTTTTTTCGCCTATGCAAATAATCATTTTAAAAAATCTAAACGGAGAAAATAATCAATATATTATTCTGTAACAAAAATAATCAATAGTTGCAGCTCTAATAATTACATATTAGCATATTGTAATAAATACAAGAAACAAGAATTCTACAAGCTCCTGTGGTCTCCATTTTCAGGCTGTAGAAAATCATCTCCATGATGCAAACTTTAGCTAATCACAGGTGTTTTCATACAGGTAGGGGGTTTCATCATAAGACTGACATGACTTCCTCAAACATGACTACTGACAAATACAGAAACATGGGGAAGTGTCTTTTGTTTTCCACACTGGCACGAAACAGCATCAGGTTATCAATATTTATATTTAGTATTTTAATTTGCACTGAGCAGAAAGAGCTATCCATTTTAATCTTAAATACTGGTATTTTGCCCCCTGATTTCAGCTCCTGCAATTAAAAAAAAAAAAAAACATGAAGAACATTTTCACCCTTCAGGTTATCACAAACACTCAAAGGCAACACATCTGGAAATCAGCAGTTTTGGGATGAAAAACTGTGTCTGCAGCAGACAAATGTAATGGAGTAGAAAGTATAGCATCTGCCTGTGACACATTATGGAGTAGGAGTATAAAGAAAAATTAACTTTAAATTAGTGAAATGAGGTAAATGTTACTGAAGCTCAAGCGCTTACTGTAATAGTTCAGCTTCTTAAAACACATGTAGAGGTGTGACGTTTCTTACCTCCCCAGAAGAAGAATGATAGGATATATAGTAATAATTGATATTCCAAACAGAAGTCTGGAAATGATCATGACCACATCGTTTCCCGGATATGACATCAAAATGTCCGAGGCAACATCTCGTCCAAATGTCATGAATCCGTACACACCTGAGCATGAGCAGTGTGGACATACAGTCAGCAGTGTCTCTTATATGAGGAAATAATGAGACGTAGTCAGTAAGAAGTTGACTCACCAGTCAGAGTATATATGAGCAAACAGAAAAACATGGAGACCACGGAGATGACCACCCAGTGGGAGAGCTTCTGGTTCTCCATGCTGCTGTAAATCGCTATACAGGCTTCATGGCACTGAAAATATACACACAGACTAATAAGATACTTATAGGTGTCCAGTTAAAGTACAGTATATTCACTATTCATATACTAACAAACAAACTGAGCTGATAGGTGCAACCAGACATCTTTGACAGATCCAAGCAAAGTGAAAAATGGGGGAAAAAACACAGCTATAAGAAAAGCTAAAATGCACCACGTATAAGTGTGAATGTGCCTTGTATCCAAACTCAGTTTCACTTTATGACTCAGTTTTCCAACTTTAAATGTACTTCTTACTTTAGCTTTTTACCCCTTGGCCCGAGGGGTATTGTAATCCGAGGGATATTGCAATCGTTTGGTCATCTGTCTGTCTGTCTGTCTGTCTGTCTGTCCATTCAACAACGTAATGACATTATCTGAAAAATGCATTGAGATATCTGCACGAAATTTATATTGTAGATGCATCTTGCCATGGAAAAGAAGCCTATTGAAAATTGGTGACCTTGACCTACTTTTTTAAGGTCAAATGGCACCATGTCTTTTCAACAACATAATCACATTCTCTGAAGAATGCATTGAGATATCTGCACCAAATTTATACTGTGGATGTATCTTGGCATGGAGCATAAGCCTATTGAAAATAGCTCCATTCTGGCCCAGGGATGTTAGTGCGCAGCACATTATGTTTCTAAGTTTGACTTTGGAGTTTATGGGGTTTGAGGATTTCATGTGTGGCTCTACTGGGGATAAACAACTGCCCTGCTTATTAAGTATTAATCTTTTCCACATGAAGGTTTGTGAGTTAGAAATGAGAATACTGCAGAATCACATAACATTTCAATCCAGCACCAACAACAAAACACACATCATTACATGTACTTGCACACTTTGCAGTGACGTGGATTAGATGTATAGGATGTGCATTTGTCTGTGGTACAAACAAACAGTCATTGTTTTTTTTTTTAAGGGTAGGGCACGATGGAAGTGTTGGGGAAAGCAGATCTCTCTGATTGCCCACAATGCTTTGTGCATTGTTTTTTCTCTGTAGAGGCCCTCCATACTAGTTATCAGTTTACTGTCTATAGTGATGGTTTTCCTGAGGGACATTTTTGTGTGTGTCAATAGTCAGCAGATGATGAAAAGATATTGAAGAACACCAGTTTGCGTAAAAACAGTTTTTGTTGAGCCTCGGGGCTTATGAGGTCAGATTAAAGGTCTCTAATGGTACTTATAATCTGTGACCATTTGTATTGGCTCATTGATTAAGGTCAGGTGTAGGATTGCAGCTTTCTAAAATCAATAGGCTGTTCTTTTGCGAAGCCATGTGGGAAAAGAAACGAATGTCTTAATGTCTGAAGTGAAGTGATTTGCTGGATTTACTCTTGTCTTCTGCTTAAGTCAGTTGTAATTATGTTGTTCAAAAAATGTTAGGTTGGTGTTACAAAGTATCTGTCAACATCCTAGGATAACTGTATCTCGTGAGTCAATAAAGAATGTTAAAAAAAAATGAATAAATTGAAGCTGCCTTCCACTTACTGTGAGAGCACATGTTATCATCAAAACAAAACCAGGCTGAAGATGTTTTTACCTGGAAGCCAAAGCAAATCGTAGGCACAACACTGAACATTGAAGCCCAGGAGCTCACACTGAAACACAGAACACAGAAACACTTACTGATACAAATACAAGTGGATGAAATATGGAGCCAATGATAAGTGCTCACGTTCGCTGGTTACTGACCCTTGGCTGTGCTCTGGAGTTATGATGACACTGTGGCTCTCCATCAAGTAATATTTGACAATCACTGCTACACAGAGATATGTAGCAGCCAGCGTCCCCAACACACTGATACCAGGAGAAAACAGTTTAATTACATTAAATTTACATGCATCCGGACGTCATCCTGGTTACTGATAAGTGTAGTGTACAGTACCTTGTGTATTTCTGGATACCAATTTCTTTTGGGATGGACAGAGGCAGGATAATGATGAGGCACATTATGAAAAGGGCGAATCGCTGGTCGGTGTACCAGTGATAGGGCATCTCTCCCTCAGTCGACCCAGTAACCGTCTCATAAAAAGAAACACACACTGAGGAAGGAAGAGAAAGCCATTAAGAACGTGTACGTTTGTCATTCCAGATACAAACACACACACATAAATAGAAGAAGAGGTGGTCACGCTTCACAAATCATACAAGACCCTTTAGATTTATAGATTCATTTACAGATTCATTTACATTTTTCATTATGCAAAACAGTTTAGTTTGTTTTAATGAAAGCAAGGCAAATGCTTTAATGATGGTATGTGAAGAGAAACAATAAAAGAGGAGATGCATGAGTAAAATGTGAAGTGTTTTATTATTGAGGATATCCACTGAAATGTTACTTGCACATCTGCGCTGCGGGGTTTTTTTGGTGTGTTTGCAAATCCAATCAAATGCTCTGTTTAAGATTGGAACAGAGCAAAAACATTAAAGGGATTTGAAGGTTTTCAGATGGACAAAATGACAAAAAAAAATGAAAAAGGGTTGCACGGCTGCTCCCAGTCACATGTTTATCCTAATATGAGCTCGCATGAAAATTAAATTGCGGATGACTTGTGGTCTGGCAGAGATTAATTTTTTTGATATAGGAAATGGCTGCTAAATTGATCGGTTTGGTATCTTGATATCATGAAAACGTCCTCACACTGTTGGGCGTCGAGCAGCCAAATCTCAGCACAGACATGCAGTTTAATGAACCCTGTGATTGACTGAAGGATGAAATATCTCCTAATAAACAATAAAGATGGAGGATGGAGGCTTTGGCCCCTCAGTAAAAAACACATAAGGTCTATATTGTCCTTTTTACAAGGAAATGTGTTGCTATATTCTGAACAGAACCTTGTATACTCACACAGCTCCATGAAGCATGTATTTTATTTTATGTTTGTCATTTCCTAATAACTTCCCAGCAAGTGTCATGGGGGAAAAAAAAAACTATTGCAACAGGAATAATTAAATCCTCCACCATCCAGATTCCCCACGGACAACTGAACATTGTCTACATCATCTTTGTAATTAATTCATAGTAATAAAAATAAACTATGGCATATTATTAGCACTCACAGTAAATTTATTCAGCGACTTTATTTATTCATTTATTTATTCATTCATTCATTCTCACTTTAGTGATCTGAAGAACTATGGCTATGTTTAACAGTAAGATTTGATGATGTGCACCTTTTTTGCACCAAGTTATTATCATTATTAATTAAAAGGTGTGGTGCCCTCTTAATGGAACTTTTAATGAAATGATTCAGAATGGACTGGAAAATTTTGCAGAAAAATATTTTTAGTTTTATGTTAGTATTTAAACTTGTGAAATGTACAGTAAATTAATTTTAGTCACTTTCCCTTGCACTTGATCAGCCTTCATAATTTGCAGTTACTGTTAAGGTGTTCATACAGTCGTTGTCAGTCATACATATTTAAAACACTGTTGTCATACTGTCTTTATAGTCTTGGGAATCCAGTATCTACAACCCAAGATTATACCTGTTATGCAATAAAACAGTTGAATAATGTAGATTTTAAGTTATACATATGAGATTTATTTCAGTGCTCAGTTTAGTCATCAAAGACATCCTTATCTTAAAAACTAATGTCTGCAGAAAAGACAGAGATTATGTAAAATTAGCAACACAATTTTATTAAGTGCCTCAAAATAAATAAATAAACTCAATTCACTTTTAGAATACTTTTTTTTATTATTGCAGTGTGCGTCTTATATTTATGTAATCATGTAGTTTTGGTCATTTTATCCTTTCCATGTACAGTATGTGTGTCCAAGATGTTTCAGTGCCTCCATATGTCAATATGTTACATCACCCAGGGCATACTTTTTTTTTGTTTCATTTTTCTATCGATTTTTTTTTTTTTTTACTTAGAAGAGCATTTACAGAAAGTCTCTCTCCCCGCTGTGCTGAAATGAATTTCAGGATAAAATGCTGTGTTGTGGTTTGACTGAGTGCTTACATTTCTCCAGCTGGTCCTGCACCACCACCAGGAAGGCGACACAGATCATGAAGAGGTTAAAGCAGAAACACACCTCACACAGTTGTCCCACAGCTCTGCCACAAACCTCCCGCACCACGTCCTGATAGGTTTTCTGTCTGCTGATGGATGAGGCGTAGCCAAGGATGACCAGCCCGCTGATGAGGAACACCAATGATGCCTGCAGAGGAACAGGACTCACTCATCACTCAGTTTAAAAGATTATGAAAAGAATGAATCACAACCATTAATGCACTCAGTTATTTTACAGATTATTTATGCTCATTTACATTTTCATAGAGTTATTTTGTGTGTCTATTTGACCAAGTATTTTCAGAAGACTGCAGTTTGACACTTAGGAGATTTTATTTAGATCACCAGAGAAATTTGCATAATATCTTTTATAGGATTTTTTAAAATTAGATTTACATCTGCAGTGCACCTTTGACTCATTTGTATAGTATTTAATATGACTATATTGTTATCTGACAAGAAATACATTATATGGACAAAACATCTCAGCTGAAGCTTGTTGCACTTCCCTATTTTCATTGATTGAAAATATTAACGATATATATGATATAGCGATAAAAATGTTCATGTCAGTTTTTGTCAATAAATATGATAAATGTCAAATCTATATTGTCTTTTGAGTTTAAAGACTGATTTTTCTTCCTGAGTGAGAGTTAGTTGTGGTATAAAACAATTATTTATGATCAGAACAAAAATGTCAGAAATTTAGATGAAAACATTTAAAAGAATTATAATGATTAAAAATTAACTTTGGATCATTTTGTAAGCCCAAGTGACACTATGAAAAAATTAACCCTAAAGACAAAATGAAAATATTGATTACAATGGCATCACAATATAACATCATGACATCTGTCACTACTGTTTTGTAGCCACTGAATTTAATATGTCCCAATACTTTTGTCCATATAGTATAAAACCAATGAGATAACCTGTTAAGTCCATCTAAATGCACCTTTTCAAACAGCCTGTATGTTTGTGACAAGATTGGTTCTTCTATATTTTCATTATGTTATACAAAAATGGTGTTGACATGCTCAGAAATATTCATTTATCCATAAAGTTTATGTTTAGCTGAATTTTAAATTAAATAAAAATTAATAAAACTAATAATAATTTTAAAAAAATATATGATCTAATGTGAACTGGGTTGCAGTGATATGCCATTTTTATAAACTAGGAACCCAGAAAAGATGTTTATTAAACACAGCTCTTGGTTATATATCTGCCACATGGTCTTAAAATATACTACAGAACATTTATAGTCTGTGTTGCTGTGAACACGCACTCACACTTGTTGATCATTCCACTGCACCAAGAACAAAAAAGTATGAGGCTCCAGTTTAAGACCTTTGACCTTTGACCTCTGTGTGTTTATTCATCAATTAAACACAAGCACATTTTTGTGTCCCTCAATAGAGGCAGTGCTAAGAATTCAGGTCTTCATCTAACCTGGAGGCTTCATTAGAGACAACCTGTGAAAAGTATGTGCCTCTTTCACACTGAGGAGAGACACGGGGTGAGTACAGTACAGTAGGACAACAGGCCAAAGACAAACCAACCCCTGGAGCACCTCTGACTGGACACGTGTATGAGAACACCGTATTCAGCCCATTCACCAGAATTAAAGCTGTTGCAGAGAGAGCATGAATTGATCTATAAAATATTCTATATTCTAATATTCTATATCATTACTTCTGAACCTGACCATAGAGTGTGTTGGCAGATGTTTGGTCCAGGACTCACCAGCTCCACATTGACAGCGGTGCTCACTCCCCCCGCCTTCTGGAAAGCCCAGGGGAAGTTGAGCAGCCCGGCCCCGAGCGCAGACTTCAGCATGATGAACACGGCCCCAAATGAGCCGAGTTGTGGTGGGTCCGCATGAGACGCGGACCGGGCCAGGAGGCTGATGCTCTCCCGGGCCAGTTCCTCCATGATCCCTGTCCTGCACCTGGACTCACCGCACCGGGACTGAAAACTTCAACAAGACTGTGGATGCACCCAATTCCTCCAACTGTCTGACTCATTCACAGTAAAACACAGTGGGTGAAAAACCTGCAGATATATAAGCCCACACCCACGAGGACACGTGACTCACATGGTCTAATTACACATTTTGACTATTAAACATTTCACTCTCAGGTGAAATATTTGACACTAATATGAGGATGTTTGTTCGTGCCCCTTCTCTCTCCGTATGGTCTGTTGTATTTCTAACTGTATTATTCTACATCAACATCTACAGGGTGATTTAAGGAGACTTTAATGACCACAAACACAGCGAAAGTATAAATAATACACATAAATCAGGAAAATAATTAAAAAACAAAACAACAATGAAGTATTCAGTTCATTTACTTAACCCTTAGGGACCCCTCAGGAAATTTGTATAAATTTCTGTCATTTTTCTTTTTCAATTTGGTGAATATTATGTTTATGTCGCAGCTCATGGCATGAATTTCTGCAATAATATTTGTTTGTTTTTTTTCTTTTTTAACATATTTTTAATCTACTGTCAGTTACTCCTATAGATCTATTATCCACAACTAACACCCTCTGGAGACCCTCAAGTCAAATATGTTCACATAACAAACTGCAATAAAATCATCATGCATCAATATTGTTTCTGCTTTTTTCAACAGGAGACATAAAGCGCTTCAGTTATCCTCAGAACTACCAAATGTGTAATAATTTTCAATACTATCATTATACTGTTGATAGGTGAGATCTACAATAACGCATCATATTCTATAAGATCATCATATGTTTGCACTGTTTCTCTCTGTGAGAATAATGTATCTCTAAACAGATTAATTTTCATGAGCTCAGAAACAGTTTTCAACTTTGTGACAATGCATTTCCAGTTAATCCAAGAGGATTTGTAAGAATTTCACTAAACAGCAGGCTATGACGAACAGCGTCTACTGATCTAAAATGTTAGAACCACTAATCTTCCATTAATCAATGCATTGAAATCAGATAAAATGCAATTTCTCAGCTTTTCACTGGCATTAGATTGGAAGTTCAGAGGCTCCATAGTGAACATGGACACCGCATCAAAATGCACAGGACAATACACAGTTGCCCATAAGGTTGGAATAATTTTGTTTTCAGACACATTCCTCTTTTATTCCTATTTACACACGTCAGTGATCACTTTTGACCTGGTGCAATGATTACATACTGAGTCTCGGTCACACTTTATCTATCAATAATAAATCAAAGTCTCACAATCATTTCATGAGAAGAGGTAAAAGCATTTTATTCTGACTTTATGGGCAACAGTTTATAGTAATAAATAGTGTGAATTTGCTTCATTTGGAAGTTGCCACACAAATAAGTGGAAAGAAGTTCAGAATTTTCTCAAAACTCTTAGTTCATGAGAAACATCCAAAATCAACTCATTTGGAGATATGTGGTTTTCACTGAAAAAGAATGAAAAGACATAATCTGAAAATTAACTAGAACAGTCAGACAAATGTAGTTGGGTAAAAAGAACAATATTTGCCTATGGGATGTAGTGTAAAATCAAATTTGTACTTAAGTACCATATTAGATTAACAGTACATCATTCCATCACTGCTTTCTGTTTGATACAGAGCTAAATAATGGTATACAGAATTGACTGCATATTTCATTGTAATAAGGATTAAAACTGCAATATACAAGAGTATCATTTTCATATTGACCTCTCAGTTTTTCAGTTTTCTTTATTTATTCATATTACAGACTATATGAGGTGAATTTGTTCATCCAGCATTGTTCTGAACATTTATTTATGGTCATATGTAAAACACTGAGCTCACACAACTGTCTGTGGTTTCTTTAATCCCAACAAGTGTAAGCTATACACCATCTGTCATAAAGCATGTTCAGAAACACGTCGATTCTGTTCTACTCTTCATCATATCTCTTCAGCAGAAACAAGGAAAAATGTTTTTTCAACAGCTGGGTGCCAATTGTATGGTTTTTGGGAGGCCTTATAAAGATTTTATGGTGATGTTGAAGATTTTTCCAAGTGAAATGCAGGACACAGAGAGATTAGAGTGCACAGGCACACCAAGGTGTTGTGGGGATGAAGCAGCTTATCCTCCAGGCATCCACTGTTTTCAGAATATTTCACTTTAAATGAAATGGTCTTACATATGTTTAATGTCGTTTCCTGTGTAAAATTGTACCGGAAGAAAAAAAATCAGTAATGATAAATATATTTACACTGAAGCACTGAACCATTACAAAATGTTCACTCAAAAGGTTGTGATATTTTAGTTCAGGGGCCACATACAGCCCAATTTGATCACAAGTGACCAGTAAAACAATAGCATAAAAACCTATAAATAATGACATCTGAAAACATTTTTTCTTGGTAAAATTAAATTCTGTTTTTTTGGGGTTTTTTTACATTTACAAATAGTCATTTGACAAAAAATGTGAATTACCTGAACAACTTAAAATTTCTTAAGAAAAATTACCTCAACTTATCATTTATACATGTGCATTACAGATTGCAGTAGATCTACAAATGCATACATTTAGTAATAGGCATAAGAGTTAAAATATTGTTAAAATTTTGGAGAATGGAGTTTGGAACTAAAATGAGTTTGACACCCTTGACTGTTAATATCTTCAGTGTGAATTTTGCACTAAACAGATTCATCACACAGGTCAAATAGGAACCTTTGGCAGGCTGGTTTTGGCCCGTGGGCCATATGTTTGACACCTTTAGTTGCTAAGTACTGTATGTTAATGAAAAGAGTTAATTTCTTTAATTCGTCTGTTAACCTCCTAGGACCCACTGTCCACGTATGAGGACAAGAAATTCACAGCTTTATACAAAAAAAAAAGAAACAACTGTCCACCACAAATGACATTCCATAAAAAATTTTTAAGAATGCATCTGAAAAAACTGTTGCATCATATTGTTTCCAATATAAGCAATTATTTAATTAAAAAAAGCCAAAACTCAAAAACCTGTCAGGCTCCTGGGTCTTAGGAGGTTAAATATCCCACAAAACTACTGTGAAAACTTTTACTTGTGTCATTTTGTTTCATTTGGTTGTATTGTTGTGAGTCCAGACCTCTGATGACTTATATTAGTCTTGAGAAAACAGATGCAAAATGCTTGATATCATATATTGACACCAAGAGTCAGTTTCAGCATCAGATGTAAAATCAGTCACAATGAATTAGTATCAGCTCAGTGAAACAGCGACAGATTTGAACGTCCCTCCCCCACCACAGTTCATGGTGACCTGCCATGTTTGGTGCAAACTGTCCACAGTATTGAAAATGAGTCATCAGGGCTAAAGCAGCAGCATAATCTGGCTTTTAAATGTGAAGTCTCAAAAGCCAGAGATGTTTAACATGCACATGCAGACTGATACATGAACCAGCACTACTTCAGTCATGAACTCCACCTGTGAACTTTGGTTCCAGCTGCAGCAGGAGGTTGACCGGCCTTCACACACTGACTTTAGTCAATGTCACACATGAATGTTTAAACACAAACACATCATAAAGCAGGACGTCCAATGAAGTTATCGCTCTGACCTGCTGACACACAACTGATCTTTATCCAACAGCCACTTATTATTCCTTCAGGTGGTGTCTCGAGAGAGTTCTGACTGTTTTCAAGGTTTTATGAGGTGCACCTTGCTTCACTGAGGATGAATGAAGATAGATGAGATTAATCTACTCATGATTCTACTCTTATGAAACAGTTTAAGAGTATTAAGATTACACAGACACACAAACACACTGTCATGGAGCATCACTTTCAGACTGACTTACATTCAACTCCTGGAGAATTACTGCAACCTTAAACAAACCTACGATATGTCCAATTACGTCTAACCTTAACTGAACCACAAAGCATGTCAGAACATTAATGAGTTTTTGGGATGTATTTATGTGCACATCACACATGAAAACCTTCAAAACCTGATGGATATTCACGGAAAATACCTCTTACTTCAGCATGCCTTTAATCAGAGTTCGGTTTTCAATCAGACTGTCAAAATTGTAGCGAAACAAAAATGATTTGTGATTAGTGTTTGCTCAGTATCAAAGAAAAGCTGTACAACATCAAATTACATTACAGTGAATGTTACGAGGATGAAGCTTTAACCAGCATTTCAGAAAATGTAACATGTAACTGGTCAAAAGGATAAGGGAGCAAACTACCATGAAATTACACAGTGTTGAACAAGTGATAAAATACAGCAATATCATGCAAACACTGCG
>JAPQRQ010000018.1:34382301-34406945 GCA_037367365.1 Apogon talboti | reverse complement strand
ACCAAGGGTTGACCAAGCACTGCTACATGATGTGAATCAATTAAAAAAAAAACTGTGGTACTTTCAGATGTCTTAGAAAGTCATATCTGAAAAGCTTGATATAGATATTTATGTAAACCAAAATAAATATGACTTCATTGACCTCTCTGTGGGTAAGGCATGAGGAGTCATACCGATTGAAATCTGATGAATGAATAGTTACAGTAGGAATAAAGACACCATCTTATCCACTTAGAAAACTTTGTCATATTCATCCTTATCTCATCCTTATTTTAGGTTCAACAGTTAAAGTGATGAGCCTGACTCTCGTGTTTGGAGCATAAGGTGGGGAGCAGACCTCTTTGATCCGCTCTCGTCACTCCATTGAAATACTAATATGAGCTCACTACTTCCTGAGCAGAAGTAACAGTGTGGTGCATGCTGGGAGCAACACTGTGGTGAAGGTGGGCACATCTTTGTGTGTTTTCCCTTTCAGTGTTTCCTGGTTGGTCTGATCAGAGGTGGGGGGGCTCTGTGGTGCAGGCACAGTGCTGGGTGGGAGGGTGGTGCGACTGGCACACATGTCATACAGATTTCCAGAAAACTGTGTCTTCCTGGACTCTTGTCTTAGAGACTCCCAGACCGCTGCTGCTTCTCCAGGACAACCGGCCAGAGCTGTGTTGGCACAAACATGGAAAGCATTCCAGGACCTTTTAGGAAGAGAAAGATGTTAATTACAGGAATTAAACGAGTGCAAAACAGCATTACTAGTATATTAATATTAAAAAGATCAGTATAGTAGTACAAGCTGCAATAAGTATGAGACATAATGAGCACCAGGACAAATACCAAAACCAAGATCCTTAACTGTTGATTTAACAACAAACACAAGAGGCCCAGTGTGGCTAAGAGATCCATGGAGAGATACAGCACAGAGGTTGATCATACTCAGACACAGTGATGCTGAATTCTACTGATTAAATCATCATTGTTATCCATAAAGACAAAATGAGTGACCAAGTAATTTCCCTAGTGCTACGGTAAGTGATCAACCATGTGCAGTCTCTGGGAGTAACTTATAACAAGCAAGAGCAATAATTAAATCACAAAACAAATGGAATTATGACCCATTACAGTTAATAAACAAAATCCTGGTAATTTTAAGTTGGTTGCACCCATTTTTTTCCGTAAAATGCATATTTGTAGAATATACCATTCAATCTGTTATTTGCATCTTATCACTATGTGAGAATGTTGACTTTTATCATATTTTAGAACAACGCTCTTCAGTTGTTTAGAGCAAAACACCAGAGTTGTCTCTATATTAAGACTGAATCTCTTCTTTTTAGCAGTATAGGTACACACATTTTGTGCATTGTTCTTTAGTGGTTGCCTTGTTTTAATTTTCACAAGTGCTAAAATAGAAATGATGTAGTAATAATGTAGTAATAAGTTACATTACTTTGAAAAAGTGATTAAAATAGTAATCTTGTATTTTTAAGTGGTCACCTGATCACCACTGACCATGCGTCACTACGGCCAAAAGACACTGTGTGAGATCATCCAACAAACACTTCTGCTGAAACATTATTACACCTTTATCCATAAAATAAAACATTACAAACAACGATAGCAGAAAACAAATTTAAATGCATTCACAGTAAAGTCACACAAACATATTGTTTCACAAATCCAGACTAGAGATGACAGCCAACAACACTCCTTAACAGAACACAAGTCAACTCATGAACAAATGTTGTTTTCTGCATTAATGAATGTCCAGCTTTCATTTTACAAATAATTTCATGCATTGTTTTCCTGTGAATCCAATTCTATAAATCTGTAGAGTCAGGTTAGCACACAAAGCACATGAACTGAATTATAATATTTATAATTGACAATGATACTTGAGAAAAATAAATATTAACAACTATATTTTTATAACAAGCCAAGATCAAAAAGCTGCACACACCTGCAGATTGCATCGATGTCTTGTGTGCTCTGGTCTTTTTGCGTTTCCACCAAACTGTCACCAAGTGTGAGTAAACACTGAGCAAAACTCTTGTAGATTGAACCACAGGAAACAGGAATTGCAGCACCGAGACACACAGGAACCAAATCTGCGAGACAGAACGCAAGCACAGGAAGAAAATTACGCCAAGGTTCAATTAAAAAGCAGTACTGAAGTGGACTGCAATAAATAAAGGTAAAAGATGACATGTTACACGGAATATGTGGGCATGTAAAGGCAAACCAGAAAATGTCGGATGAAAGCAAAAAGAATAAAATGTTAAAAATAACTAAATGTTTGGGGCAAAGGATTTCATTTTGTGAAGTACAATGTTTATAGAGATATTATCCATCAGCTTCTTTGATGGATCAAATAGATACAGGAATATAATGTATTTCATTCATCTGGAGGGATTATACGTCCAAAATGTAGGGCTGCAAAATCTTGTGTGAACTTGCCAAGTGCAATGATCAGCTCATGCGTAACATTTCACTGAGTGGATGATTCATGTTTTCGCTGAAAAGGTGCAGCACAGTGTTCAGCTGAAGAATTAAAACACATCTGATGGTAAAGCACATTATTGAATCAGTGCATAGAGGTGTGTTTAAGCTCTGGATGAGTGAATCCCTTCCTGTGTAAAGGACGGCCCAATGTGTGCAACCCCTGATCATTACACCTACAAGTGAGTAAAACCAGGGCCTCTAATGTGCCGCTGTAAAGCCTCTGTTCTTCTGGGACAGGCTTTGAAAACAATTTTGGAGTGTGGCTGCAGAGATTTACTCCCATTCAGCCACAAGAGCATTAGTGAGGTAAGACGCTGATGTTGGACCATATTGTTTGGCTCATGGTTGGCGCTTCTGTTCATCCCAAAGGAGTGAAATGGAGTTAAATTCAGGCATCATTACAGGTTAATTAAGCTCCTCCTCATCCTCTTCAAACGGGTCAGATAAAACATTCGTACACCATACTGACAGCTCTCAGTAAATGTAAAATGGCATCGTGCTGGCTTAACAAACTTATCATTAAAGCATTGACATGAAGAATCTGTCAGCAGTGCGATCACCTGCTGTTTTACTTCTGAGGTGTTCTGTAATCAGACTGCTCATAGAAATCTTCCTGCCATACATGCTCTGGATCCTGCATTCATTCCTTTAATATCTGCAAATATTTTTAACTCCCATTGCTTATCCTGAAATCTCCTTACTACTAAATGTTCAACTATCTGTGTTGTGTCTGATCTGAATTTTCCCAAAAATTTAGGTGGTAAAATATCAACGTTCACACTCACTTACATGAGGTTATGCCCTCTAAATACTCACGTACAAAGAGGAAGAGACAATCAGAACATGAGGGCACAGTGAAGGTTTCATTAAGGTAAGTGCCTTTGTAAAACCTCTCTCTCCTCAGTCTCCAAACAAGTTAAATTAAATACTCTTTATCAGCCATTTTAACTGCGCTGAACTTTTCCTCAGCAGCCTGTTGAAATTTCATTGACTGATTTGACTTTCTTTCTGTGTCCAGTTTCAGGAAATATGGACAAGCATTACAAAAATGAGAACACCAGTAATGCAGCAGAAAATGGGAAAGAAGCTGGAGACAGTCAAGAACAAAGACAACATATAATAGGTTTTCCAGATGACAATCAACAGTACAATCAGATAATAGTGACAGTTAAAGAATTGTCCTTACTGAGGCAGAGGGCGATAGGCAGCAGCACAGTCACGGTATCAGGATGGGACTTCATGTTTTCGGCTCAGCAAAGTCCCGTAGAGCTGAGTCCCACCTCTGAACCAGAGGCTCTGATCTGAGGCCGATTCTGCTTTTAAATCCAAAGTAGAAGTTGTTGTTTTAAAATGTGATGTGTCCTGCTATCGGTTGGGAATTCATCAGATTTGAAAAGTACATCAATGCACAAGCAGAGCCCAGCTGGATTACCAGTGAAAGGGACTGATGCATCACAGAGTGTATGAGGATGCTGTGTTTGTGTGTGTGCATGCAAACACATGCATGTGCATCAGGGAGGGGCACAATGCGAGCCACGGAGAGCTTGGAGGCAGCAGACCAATGACAGCATCACGGCACAGCACAGTGGATTAGAGCGATCTCATTTCCGGTCTTTAGTATTTAGAACATTTATTTGAAACACAAATCAATTATATATAATGATGATTGTGCACTCAACACACTCATTATACTCTCTGACATATTTACACACATCCACCTGATGTCGCTGAGTTGGTTTCAAGTTTTTGACCGCAAACCATAGCAGACAGAAGAAATATAATCAGATGTGTAAGGGTTTCTGTTTTTTTTTTTTTTTTTTGTTGGACAGATGGGTGACGTCCCATGAGGATAACAGAATCCTACCCACCTGGGAGTCCAGTGTGGAAGCTGAGTGCCCTTTGAGAAAAGCAACAGTCCATGTGAGACTCACATAGAGTGCAAAAATAGTACGTACATCCTGTGATTTCATACCCACCTTGCTCAAACCCTCCTTGCTTCAGCATCTGTCTTACAACAACCCCCTCCTCTTGCTCTCAGCCTCCAAATCCCCTTCTCTGCCCCCCAGATGGCTCACACTCTGTGCATTAGTATAAGTCCCGGTTCACATTTGTATACTGACACAGGAGGAATGGTAACCCATTGTTAATCTGCAGCTTAAAACAACCATTAACTACAGAATAATCTGTTTGACGGAAGCTGCATGAATCAATACATCATGGCTGTAATTCATACTGTGCATTTTTCTGAAAACATCTGTATTAACACCTCGAATCTGGATTTTCTCACATTATCACCGTTCAACATGTTCAAGCATCTGTGTCAAATCACTTCATATCATTTCAGCGATGGTAAAACATTCAGGATTTTTCTTGTTGTAAAATCCTAAACTATAAAAAGGGTGATCACTGGTTACCTTAAAAATTATGGCAACAAAATGAGATCTAATAATAAAGCTCTAAAACAGTTCAAATGGATTTAAGAGTTGTCAAACATTGTTAGAGTTCTATATTTACTGTTTTAATGCAGTGGTGCCTGAGAACCAGAAGATGAGCATCCAGTAATGATGTGTGTCCATTCTCCTTGAGCACAGAAAATTTCTCAATCTCTCTTAAATTTTATATTATATTATGTACTGTACACGATGATGTGATATTTAAAGTCTTAATTTTACATTGAGGACCACTATTCTGCAATTGTTCAACAGTTTGTGTATACCGTGTTTTTGGAGGTTGGTTGAACCTCTGCCCGTCTTTACTTCTGAGACTCTGCCTCTGTAAGACGGTCTCTTTTTATCTCTAATTATGCCACTGACCTGTTGTAAATTAGTCTAAATAGATACAAAATTATCCTCTAGCTGTTTCTTTTAAGCACTTTGTTCTTTTCCAGCCTTTTGTTGATTCCGTCCTCACTTTTTAAAGATACATTGCTGCCATAAAGTTAAAAATGGACCTTTTTTTTCTTAAAAAAAGTCCACTTTCTCAGTAAACATTTGATGTTTTCTGCATACTATTGTGGATAATATACAAGATTATGAAAGCAAATGATCACATTCTGTTTTTATTTACACTTTTTAGAAGAGAAAAAGCAATAAATTTTTAGTCACAAAAATGTCTTTGGACTAAGACAGAGTTTAAACATGCAAAATTAGGTTTAAATTAAAAAATAAATACAATAATTCATTTTCTTATACTTTCATTTTCCACATAAACTTAGAATTTGCTGCAAAAATGTATATTGGTCAGTGTGTTTTACTGAGAAAATATTGCTTTCAATGGTTGAATTGACTGTGGGTCTAATTTTTGACAGTGTAAAACTGGAAGTGGCACTGTTAATTCTACTTACAGCTCATTTCAATTTGTTGAAACAATAACAATTTAGAGGAAAAAGGAAGTTTATCAAAGAACTTTTCTTATTTTAACAAGACCATCTTTCCATGAAGTCAGATTTTTAAAGATTCCAGTATTCAATATTTTAATTCTAGTTATTCCAAAGTATTACAAAGCTTCATGTGATCACTGTTTTGACAAGCAAAAAAAAATATATAGTGATATTGTATAGTGGACCTTGTTCAATATTTTCTAAAAATAAAGAACAGGTGTAATATCACTTAAAAAATAATCCCTAATAATAAAATGGCAGTGCAGGTATTGTATATTTCATGCAAGTCTTTATAAATACATAGCATTTATACCCAACTTCTGGCTTTGAACAATGGATTTGAGGATCATGTGTTGCCAACATTGTTTGACGTTATTTCCATTATGTAATTACTCTCAAAAGATGAGACAATCAGACATGAGATGCTGTTGCAAAGCCTGAGAATAAACATGGTAGCGGACATAGAAAGAGAAGGTAGAGTTGTGTAAGTTTGATTGACAGTCCGGGATTAGAGCATTATGCAACACTGTTGGGAGTAAAAAAAAAAAAAAAATCCAGATGAGATTAGGATCTGGCTCCTCTCTCTCTCTACCCATTCATTCTTCTGTCTGGCCCTCTCCTTCGTTTCATCTGACATCATCTACTAGTGCCATAGTTTACATTAAGGAACTGCATCACAGCTTTACATTCAGTTACAACATTCAGTATTTCAGTGCTTTAATGTAAAGGTAATTAAGCAAATGACCATGAGAAGAGGGAACAAACACGGAGAGACAGAGTAAATTAGGCCATATAGAGAGGAGATAAAGCTTCTCTCTTCAAGGTTTTATCCCACTGCCACCTACAGGGCACAAAACATGCTGCAATGTCTGACTGAACACTACATAAATCAAATAAAAAAGAAACTGTAAATACACTTAAATGGTAAATACCAGCTGCAATATCTGCTCAAAAAAGAAAAGGTAAGAAAGTCAAGTAAATAAACAAATTATACAGCCTGTTGACTTTGGACTCAATTTATGAGGACATTCACTTAACATTTTTTGTAGAAATTACTTAAGTAGAAATGAAGAGGTAATTATTTCATGATATTGAAAACACATTTACCGAAACAATACAAAACATTGATGAATTGCAGCACTTTTGGGTAAAAAGCAATCTGAACATATTCTTGATCAGGGAGTTTGATGCATCATGAGTTTGTTAAGTTTCTCACCAACGTAGTGACCCCATTACGAAATGCCAGTTGCAAAAAAAATCACATTCATTTTCAACTCATTAAGGCAACATCTTGGTTTTAATACTCACTAAAAGTAAGTTTAATTTAAGCAATGCTGCAATAACAAATTAACAGGTGTATACCTCAACAAACACAGAAAGAAAATGCTGAGACCTGTAAGAATTTTATGTTTCCTCACTATGATGCATTTTAGTTGCTAAAAGCCCATACTTACAGTCACATACTGAGTCTTTATGCCCTTCAGGGTTGAGCCTGACTCTTATAAACTATGGGCTGCTGCTTGTTAAAGTGAGGGTGGATAAAACCATCATCCTATCAAAGGACTGGAGGAGTTAAAAAATGGTAAAGAGTGAATCAACACCATTTCAAAATGAAATTTACTTGAAAATGACAGTTGGGCACAGCTGTCAAACCATGTTCAAGTCAGAAATGTTTGTAACATCCTGTGCAACAAAAACACACACTGGGACAAAACAGAGATGTAGCCACTAAAAGTCTGTGTGAAGTAGCATCTGACCATTAATAGGCAACTTAAGTCAAAAACAAATGCTTTGTTACAAAACAACCTGGGAGACAGACAGTACATGTCATAGTTGCATAAAGTATTTTGACAAAACGTTTTACTTAGGTGAGATGACTTCAGTTTCCCTAAGAAACACATTACTCTTAATTCATGTCTGCAAGAAAACGCACATTAATTTCTTAATCTACTGCACATTTTCAGGCAAACAGAAATGTGGGAAAACAACTTAAGATACCTTCCAGAGACTCAGCCAAAGAAGTAGTTGAGCCTATTTTCTGAGTGTGCTGAGGGTAGTGTTTAGTTTTCAGAAACTGTGGATACTCTCGTCTTTTGTCTCACCTAAGCAGTATGCTTTTGAGATGTACACAAATCTCATTTCATTGATCACATCAATAAAAACATTGCAGGACAGAAACTTTTTATGCAAACAGGCAGTCTTCAGCACCCCCACCCCCAATTTGTCCTACTACAAATATGTCTGTATGCCTTTTTTGTTTTACTCAAGTCTGTTCAAACTACAACTCTGTTTTATGAATAAACGCAATGTTGATCTTGTTTTGGCTGTGGATGTCTCTAGGTGATAAGCAATAAGTATATTACTATCAGCTACATTAACTAGCCAGCCAACTGTTATTACATTAGGCCTACGAAAACTGAGCTCTACTTGTTGAAAATAAATTGTCATCGCTCGAAGTTTTATACAAAATAGGGCTGGGTCTGTTGTCTTCAAACCCCTCGGAGCCTCCTCCGTCAGTTTGAGTCTTTGTAACGGCTTGTCTCCGGTGATGTCCATCTATCAGTTTCTCTTCCGGGCGTTAAAAACCACTGAGTTGCCGTACAGGAGCCGGTCCCGCTCCCGGACCTCCTCCTGCAGCTTGGCCTCTGCCACCCGCAGCTGGCGGATGGTCGCCTTCATCTCCTTCATCTTTACCTCCATCAGTGCGATGATGTCCCGCTGCTCGTTCAGTTTCCGCAGCAGCTCCGCCGACGTGGTGCCGGTGGTCAGAGAGTACGAGTGGTCGAGGGGGCTGCTGGTCACACTCACGTACTGCACGGCAGGTGGGTGCACAATGGACGTGGCTTCCACTGAAGACTCGTCCGCGGTTTGTTCGTCTGCGCTGCCGATCGGCCCCGAGTAACAAGTCCCCTCCGATTGGGCGGGCAGCCGCGCCGTGCCCAGGTACTCCCCGTTCTGGCCTATCTGAACCACGGTGATGCTGTCGTCGCTCGCCTCTCCACCGGCGTTCCCCTCGGCTCCTTCTGCGGTGCTACCGAGGACATTCGTGATGACTATCCCGGAGGTCGCGGCGGCGGCGGGGGCAGGAGCACCAGCCGCGGACACCTTCCTGCCTCTCCCCCTCCGGTTTCTGCGCTCATTTACGCCCCTCAAAGGAAACAGGGACGGGACTCTGATGCTGTAGGTTTTCCTCCCACCTGCGAAGTGCACGCTGCACACCCGGTGTCCCGTAGTGGGCTGGAAGGTGCTGAAGCAGCCGCTGACCCCAGCCCGGGAGATGTTCCTCAGCCACATCTCCCTCAGCGTGGTGTCCTTAGGAAATGTGTAGAAGCGCAGGTCCCGGTCTCGGTGCGAGTTGTTGTAGCAACCAGGAACACAGCAGGTGAACCCGGGCATGTTTACGTAAGCGTCGAGTCTGAAAACACGGTGTTCTGATTAAGTTTGCGTTATTTTTCTGTTGTTTCTTTATTCTGTGCCTTGTTATCAACCTCAGCGGCCTGTAAGCGGAACTACACGTCCCACAACGCTAACAACTTCCTGTTTATTTTCCACCAAAAGTGACCTGCTCTACCCCGTACAAACGACTCAACCCGCCCTAAAGAGTCCAGACACCAAGGAGACAAAGCGTATATTTGTGCTAAATATAAGGCTGGTGATTTATTTTCGGAGGTGAATTTCTTGTTTTGTTCTCGTCGATGTTGTCAATCCAATCGTCATCCGCTCAAAACTAAAAGTCCCATAATCCCTTGCACCCGATTTCCAATTCCCTCAGATTAATTACTGCCCCTGCTGGTCAGAGTTGGTAATGCAACTCTGAACTCTGATGAGGTGAAGAAAAACTGTCATCGCCATGAACAAGAGTTACTACTTGCATAATACAAGCATGATTAAAATTGTTATTTAAATGTAAGGTAAAATGGTGAGTTTAAAATCTTACACAATCATAACAGCATATCAAATGTCAACAGGATTATTTTCAGTACTCTTTCAGTGCAAAATGTCCATAAGGGAAAATCTGTTACATGACCCCTCTGAGCAGAGTTGAAATTAATTACAAGGAAGGTTTATTTTGTTTATTGTTTTTATTTCACTTTCAAAAAGAAACTTTGATGGTACACATGTACAATGAGGTCATATAATAAATCTTTTTTTATGTTTTTATTGCAATTTTTAGCGTCGCTGGATTTTGATTAGTATTTCTATTGTTTCCCGTGTTTTAATTTTATTGTATGACAAATCAACACAAAATTTAACATTTAAGAATGAAAAACTACATACCTTAAAGTTGCACTGAGTTAAAATGCAAATTATCCTTTAATGCCAAGAGCAGCAGTTATTAGGCCATGGCATTATCCTGACACTTGGCCACAGGATAAAAACAAGTTGACAATGAATTAAATGGTCACAAAATATCTCAAGTAATCTATCCAATATGGGTTTTTTTCAGGGAGTTTTTGTACCATTAGTAGCCTGGTGTTTAGACCTTTCAATGTATCTTATTCACTTCTTTGACTGTAGGTCTAGTCGTTCATTTATGGTATACTATTTCAATCCATTTTATATTTTGTGCTTCTTATGGAGTGCTTAATTGACTTTTTTATATCATTCTGTTACAGTTTACACTTGTTTGGTAATATTTTTGGTCCACAAGTCATTTGCAAAGCACTTCTAACAGGTAAGCTGTATGAAGGGTGGTATATAAATTAAATTTGATTAATGGGAGGAAAGGAGCAAAGAAAATCTTATTAGTGAAAAATTTTATGTCTCATAAAGTTTCCTTGTATTGAATTTCGTCTTTATACTATGAAGTATATGATCCTATGTATGTAAGTTGTATTGTTTTGTTCCCTTTCTTGATGCTTGTATTGGGATTAGTATCTCTGATTTTTATATGATTATTTTTAAGTTTTTACATAAGCCATCTCTTGTTTCTAACCTCTCCTACACAACATGCTGACTTTTACAATTCATATCACCTTATTGTATGTCATTTGCAAATAAACTAAACTAAAGGTGGTTGCTGGACAACGATTAAACTGATTTAAACTAGAGCAATAATCCAGTAGTACTTCAATAAAAAAGAAATAAATATAATGGATATGCTGTTCATTTGAAATGGTCTTGAGCTATATATATTTTGTGATGAAACAAGTTAGTGGTCCCTCAGCAGGCAGACGCCATGTTTCCTGTTCTGTGTCTGTGTTTTTAATTTTTCCAGCGGTGATTCATCTCGTCGTGTCTGTCGTCTCTGGTTACACCCACGGCTCGGCCGTTCCTACTGAAGTTACCATTAGCAACTGGGCAGCGCCCGGCGGATCATCTCCCGACGCCGTGGGTTCTGGACAAATACAGTAGGTGGATAACTTTTCATTTTGCTACGCTTTTCTTTCAAATGCAGCTTTTACGACCGTCCCAGGAATTAGTTTTAGAAATAAAGTCTGGAAAACAGTTGCATATGTTGCTTTTATCGGGAGCTAAGCTAAGAAATCGCCTTTCTGCTGTGTAGCCTCCGGCTAATGTTAGCCGATGAACATGCTAGTTAATATAATCAAAACCTTACTGTCTAGCGAAAGGCTTGACATTTTAGAACTACAGCTAATTGATGAATTCTCCTCGATATTTACATGAAATATATCATGTACCTTCAGATTAAGGTATATAACGAAGGCCAATTAATAATGTTACTATCTTCCCATCTCCGCAGTCACAGTTGCCGTGGTCATGGCATAATGCTAGCTTTGTTAAGTGACCAGCGGACACAGCCTGTCAGTTTATTTTAAAGCGGTGTGTCTGATTTCAGCTGCTGCTGTCCCACTGGTGAATTAATATTCAGCCAAACTTTTTAATAGCAGATGTGATGTAGTAGTAATGTGAGACCTAAGTAATTTTAAAATATCTGGTAAGGTGGGCAGGTGTACTGACACATATGAGGTTGAACAGTCATGTTTTTGTTCTGAGGACCAGAACAAACAAGCCAGCAGCTTCTATTATCCACTACCTTAATTGTACATTACCTTTTTCTATAATTTAAAAATTTCAAGCATGATATCTGGTCATACATTAAATATTTTTGTGTCTAATATTTGATCCCATGTTGTGTTTCTTGTGAAAGAGTTGCTCATACTGTGGTTCAGTGCTCTTGCACAAGTTCACCCATTTCCTCACAGGCAGGTGCTCCCAATACACAACACAGATGTAGACTGACAGAAGTACTGTAGAATTTTTGACATATCCATGCCTCATAAAGATCAACTAAGACATCAGCAATTTAAAGAGGCAGGAGTGCTTTGGAGCTTAGCCTTCATTAGAATATTATTTCATCATTGACTGGATAGTTTTAATTAAATTCAATAAATATTGCTCAAAAATGTATGTCCATACATAACAGAGTTTGTGTGTAACTTGGATGAGGTCACATATATGAATCTCACTTGCTACAAAGAGATGACGTAGACCAGTGGTGGGTGTGGATCGTCTGAGGAATGGCATGTTAACAATGTGGCAGGACACAATATGTAGCTGTCAGAGACCGCTGATAAGAAAAACCAGTCCAGACCTCAACAGAGGGTTTGTCCATTATTGACAGAATCACTAGAGCTAGAAATAAATGGGTGCATTGTGTAAGATGGGTGTCACCCACAATTTAATGATGTAATAATATATGTTTATTTTTAATCAAAGAGGGCAGTTCATAAATGTTTTCTCAGTCGTGAGTATTTAACAATTATTATTTCATCAGAGACTCCATCTCTATTGATAATTTATGCTATTTAAAAAGCCACTGAGGGACTGCTGTTGTGCTATTTGTAATGACATGTACTAAGCTCTGCGTGTCCTTGACCAAAGTTCATTTTTATTGAATGATAGTTCAAGCTCACCAATTGCTGTGCTACAGATGTGTCCACACAAATGTATGACATAGAAAAACATGCAAAACAGAATAAAATAAACCATGCATTGCATAGTCAAAGCAGCATATGCCTCCTCACTATTAAGCAGCACCTGAAGCTACTTTCCCTTGCATAAAAAACATACAACTCTGGAGGAGTGATGCCTGGAACATAAATGAGAATAAACTGAAGATGGTTCCTACACTGTACATTTCACCTCTAGTTTATTTATTGATGAGCAGAAGTAATAGCCATGGTAATTAAAAACCCAGAATTCTGTGACCATATTAAATCAACCAATATTGAAATGTTCTTAATATTATCATTTTATTATTTTATTCTAATTAATATAATAATATTCTTAATGTTCTTCCAGTGAAATCTACTGTATAATACGCTGTTATTTCTATCTGTAGGTTAGCTTTCCATGTTTCCAGGCAGCAGTAAAGGCCTGGAGAGACAGTAGAATGCTGGAGAGGTTGGCCATGGTTCTGACGTAAGGCGCCATCATGCTGCCAGGAGTTGGTGTATTTGGCACGGGTAGCACAGCCCGAGTGCTGGTCCCTTTGTTGAAAGCTGAGGGCTTCGATGTCCATGCACTCTGGGGACGAAGTGAAGAGGAAGCGGGATGTTTGGCAAAAGAGCTCGGTATCCCGTTTCACACCAGCCGATCTGACGATGTCCTGCTGCATCAAGAGGTTGATCTCGTTTGCATCTATATTCCACCTTCAATGACGAGGCAGATTGCTGTCAAAGCACTGGGTGAGATTTTGTAAATGTGTATGAAGTCAGACTCCTTTAATAAAGTACAATATGCCAGCTATACTTTTTTTCACTTTTTTAGTTTGCTCTTTTCTTTTTTTCCCCAACATTGGTTTTCCCTTGATGTGAATTACTGCGTAACACCTTCACAAAGCAAATATAATAGCACTTCATTGTAAACTATAACAACACATGACAGTGTAAGAGGGGAGCAGGTCTATAAAGTTAATGTACGGGATATAATGGAATTCCTGAGTGTTGACCTCAGTTTCCTGTTTTAGTTGTGACTTCCTGAGTGGATTTATCCCTGTCGCCACAAGAAGGGGCAGTGAAGACTGCCTTATCTCTATACTGTATTTAAAAACTCTGATCTGCATCTGTGTAAACAGATGGTTAGTGGAGAATGTTGACTTCTGGGTTTTTTTTTTATTTGATTTTGGACCATTTTTGTGCCTTTGCTCAATAGCTGACAGTAGAGAGGAGACAGAAAACAGGCCCCAGACCACGGAACTAATGAAGGATGTCACTTCTTCTTTCATACCAAAGTACAGAACCTGAACTGCGATTCCTCCCGTACTTGAAATTCAAAACCTTCCCTAAACTTTAAAATCATGGTTGAAAATATGTGAATCTGTACAGCTCTTTGAAAGCAGATGAAGGAATATTAACATGATGAATATAATGGCACCGTTTTCATCTATGACAAGAGGATGCCTTCAGACTTTTATTGCTACTGTAATGTGAAATAGAGCTTAACAGATAAATGTTTTTAAAATTAACATTCTAGTACCTTGATCTGCTTTTATTTAGCTGTTTCAACATAATGATCCTTGTTTTTACCTTCTTATCTGCAGGTATAGGAAAAAATGTTGTGTGTGAAAAAGCTGCCACTGCAGTGGATTCGTTCAAGATGGTGACTGCAGCTAGGTATTACCCACAGTTGCTCAGCATTATGGGTAATACCCTGCGTTTTCTGCCAGCTTTTGTTGCAATGCGCAAGCTGCTGGTGGAAGGATACATCGGTGAGCTGCAGGTGTGTGATGTCCGAGTATATGGGCCCAGCCTCCTGGATGAGACATATGGCTGGACCTGTGAGGAGCTGATGGGAGGAGGCGGTCTGCACACTGTCGGCTCAGCCATTATCGACCTGCTGAGTTACTTGACTGGTGCTCGAGCCCATCGTGTTCATGGCTTACTGCGGACGTTTGTGCAGCAAAATGGTTTGATTCGGGGAATTCGCCGTGTCACCAGTGACGATTTTTGCTTCTTTCAAATGTTAATGGGAGGCAGTGGTTCCAGCTCGGGTGGGGTGTGCTGCACTGTGACTCTTAACTTTAACATGCCGGGGTCATTTGTGCATGAGGTTATGGTAGTCGGATCTGCTGGGAGACTGGTCGCCAGGGGAACAGAGCTGTACGGCCAACGTAATGGAAGTAAAGGTGAGGAGCTCTTGCTAGGAGACAGTGGATGGGTTGGACCAGAGGTGAAGGAAATGCCCCTCCCTCACCTTCGGGGACTGAGCTCCATGGTCAAAGCATTGAGACAGTCTTTTCAGGCTCATGAGGAGCGCAGGTCATGGGCACGTGGACCTGTTGCCATGGCACCAACATTTGAGGATGGCTTGTATGTGCAGACGGTGGTAGAGGCGGTGAAGCGGTCCAGCTCCAGTGGAGAATGGGAGTGTGTCGAAATCATGAGTCAGGAGCCGGACCCCAACCACAACCTGTGTGAGGCTCTGCAGAGAAATAAGAACTAGACACCAACATCCAGTGCAATGACTACAGCCTCCGACGAACTAACTCAACTGCTCAGGCTTTTGACATTTTCCGCAACTACTCTGCATTTTCACCTTTTGTTATATTTTGATTTAGAAAGTCTAACTATTGCAATTGTTTGTGTTCTCCCTGTTAAGAATATATGTAGTCATACACTACACATTTGTTAACAGCTCCATTATTCTCATTGTTGACAGGAAAGTGGACATGGCACAAATTCCTTTGAAGGAACTTTATGGCCAGAAAAGTCCACCTGTCATTAAAACGCCACCCAATGTCAAATATTGGAAAAGAGGATACCTGAGGAGTTAAAATTCCTTTTCGGTGTCTGGTCAAACTATAGCACACATCCTATTGAAGCAGCTTATTACTGTATGTTCAGAAAAATGCATAATGTCATCAAAAATTCACTTTTCATCAGAGAGTGTCCGATTAAAGTTTTACTCTTGTACTTGAGTTAGAGTTAAATAAAAATGGCTGTATGTTATGTACAGCTCAGTTTTTAAAGCTCAGTTTTATTGATTTTTTGTATGATAGCAGCTAATTTATCTTGTTGAACAGCTTAGTGTCACACATGATGTCTATTTAATGCTAAATGTACAGGTGGACATTAACAGCAGATTTTATGTTCTGTTGTATGTAACATTTGTGATGGTGTATGTTATATTAATATTTTGGTTTTTATTCCCAAAGGCAGTTGCACCTTATTCATAAAGGGAGTGTTTACATGTATGTGAATAATCAGAAAACGTAACACATGGGAATGATTTGACTAACAAAATGGTTTTATGATAGATTCAAATAACCTTACAGCACTGGAGCTCAATCTATCCAACTTCTGATGAGAATAATGGAGCTGTGTTTAGGTTGGTTTTGACTTTTTGTTGTGTGCATGTTTAAATGTCGGTGGAAAAACGGGAAGAGTCAAAATGAGCTAAGTTGAAAACAGGCAATGCAAGGTTGGATGTGTAACATAGCCTTTTGAAATGCTCAACTCGAAACGTGAAAACTGGTCCAGTAGGCTTTTAATTTATTATCATTTACTTCCTGTAGGCTTCAGAAAGGGAATGTAAATAGTTGACAAGGAGCAATGACAGTGAGCTCACATTCATGTTTGTTGTAATGCAATATTACAAAGATTAGATGTTTCCACTGGAAAAAGAAGTTTCCAGCATTCATATGCTCATATTATCATTAACATTGAGTCACCAAAAGAAGACTAATGACGACATTAAGGAAGTGATAGAAGCTGGTTATTGAGCAGTATTAAGGTGCAACGATAAATGAAATAGTAGAAAAGGGGTTTTTACATATATTTTAATATTTTTTTTCTTTAGAACACTCAATGACTCTTTAAATTAAAGATGCCATGACAGTGAACCTAATGTTGAACCACTATCTTTCAGGAAGAAGAATTTATAGAAAAATGAGAAAATAATGAATATTCCGAATCAAATTGTTAGCTTTGACAACTAAACAGGTTTAGAATTAAAAAAAAAAAACTTGTTTAACTAAATTTAAGTCATGATTTACAACACTTTATTTCATGCCTTTTTTGCATCCAAAGCTATTTCTTATATGAAAACTCTGTAATCTTCACACTGAACAGGCTGACGTACTCACCCTTGAATCTGAATGAACTTTCCTTTGAGTAAAAGCACTGGATTTTACACGTGTGAGCCTCTCCTAGGTGTGTGCCTCTATCTCTATCTCTGTGCTCAGACACAGAGATTAGAAGCATTGAAAAGTTTACAGTTATTGTAGTCACTCACTGCAACTCAGATCTGCTGAATACCTGAAATAACATTACAACCCCTAATACTGAGTCAGGCTTCTGCTGCTCCTCCACAGATGCATATATTCACACTTACCTCACACTATCACAGCAGTGCTTTACAAAAACAGCTAAAGTTTACATTAGATGTCTTTATAATGTGCATCACATCGTCTGCCTGCAGAATGTCCATTGACCTGTCACTATTAGAATACATTCCAGCAGAGTTATCACATTGTTAGCAGGTGTTTTGTTTGCACTGATAAGTAATAGAATACCACATATTTAATATGCAGTGTGATGCTTGTCCCAGCCTGCTCACTGCAAAATGAGTTTAACATATGTCTGAGTAAGGGAGACTTTGTGTATTTATTTATGTCACAGTTTGTTCATAGTTGGCATTTTGAACCTGTGAGTTTCTGTAAAAAAAAAAATGTAATAATTGTTTTGCATTCTTTTAATTGATGTTTTGTTTTTTGCGGGGGGGCTGATGTCATATCAAGGTTGGGAAATTTTACTGTTCATCAATTTGACAGGTATTTCCTTTAATAAATGCAGCTGTCCTCATCCCCTGTTTTGCGTCATACTTTTTCTGAAGTAACTCCCTATTGAGTAAAAGTCACGTTTTCTTAGAAGAGATGTTAATGTACTGTTCTATAAACACTGGTAAGAGCATGGCAGTATCTTTATTATATGTACACTGCTGAATAAGAAAGGTTGATAATGGAGGCTGAAAGCAGAGATATGGTATTTCGTTGTAGACACATTTCATGTTACGTATGGTCAGCCTCATTTCATTTACAAATACACATTGATTCCTCTTTCAGACAGCAATACAATCAAGAAAAACTTGACAGAATTTTGAGTTAATTAAGTGTTGAAATAATGAAATAACTGGATTTAAAACATTCATCCAGATGAGGTCTAGTCCTTTAGCAGTAAAGAGGACATGGGTTACAAGTTTGGTAAATTATTGCAACAGATACAATGAAACAATGTGTTTCAAAGATAGGAAGGAATGCCAATGTTTTATAGTGTAGAACATAATTTTTAAAAAATCAAGAAATCTGGATGAATTTCACATAAAGAACAATCTCTTGATTTTAAGACTTATGTGTAATACATAAGTGATGCCCAAAATTATTCGAACACTTGTCATATTTAAGAGGTTTCATTAGTTTTTGTTTTTTGTTTTGTTTTCTTAAATTTGCCATTAAAATACCCATTAAACCAATTATATATTTACAAAGTCATCATTGTCCTGTATAAACCATATACTTTTTTTTTTTTTTACAACTTTTGCTGAATTAAACCACAGGTCAGACTTGGGCAGCTTTCTAACACATTACAAAGGACATTAAACAATCAGTACAGTAAAGACAGTACTTCCGTTACAGACAGACTGTACTTCCGGTAGACCGGACTCTGGAGCTGCAGAAAAGCAAACGGAGCTGAACGATTCACTGAACGAATCTTTTTACTGATTTGACTCAGGTGGAATCAAATTGAACTCGGGATTCTTAGAAGAACCGCAGTGCACATCTCCAGGACTGGTTTCAGACAACTACATCCTCCGACAAATCAAGTTATTGAGCGTTCTTTTATGCAACAAACATGGCGGTTTACGATTTTCTTTGGTTCAGTTAACCCGTGTTAACAGATGAAAACGATGTCGATTTATGTGACATTACCGGGTGTGTGTATTAACTTCATGACTCACTGTGTCTGCAGGGTTATCTCTAAATCTGTGTCTTCACCATGGGCCGTAAAAGAAGTATGGTATGGGAGTATTTTAAGACTACGGATGAGGAGGGGACCACAACGTTGGCCGTCCAGTGTCTGCTCTGCGGGGCCGAGCTCAAAGGGAAGAAGGGGACCACCTCCACCATGCTCAGACACCTGCGTTTCGTGCATCCCGACTACTTCCCCAACTCACTTAAGAAAGAAACGAATGAATGGGATTTAAGTGCTTTTAACAGCAAAAGACGGCAAGAAATGAACGCGGACGATCAAGAGTTCTGCTCTGGTATGGTTACATGTTGTGTCCATCAGTGGATGTTAATATTATCCCCATGATGTTGAGGTACAGTTCTGTGCAAAAGCATGAGGCTCTGATAAGCCTACATAAGCATACTTCAGCCTCTCCATCATTATACAAATATAAATATATACACAGCAATGACACAGTAATGGCAGAAAAATGTCAGTATTGCAGAAGCTGTGTATTATCATTTGGACCGAGGAACAAATAAGACAGCCAAAGTTAAAGGAAGAACTAAAGGGAGCATCATGTAATATACCTCAAGATGAGACGAGATTAAAAGCCATCCACCCAAGATAATTGAAGATGTGCAATCAGAAGTCGCACTCAATACTCAGTACTGACTTGTACCTATAGTAGCATTTAGTTCTGCACATACTTAACTGTTTTCTTGTTGAAATTTCATAGGAGGAATAAACATGTATGCTTATTACAACCATCAAAAACCTAAAACACAGTCCAAATGTGTTTCTAATGTGTTAAATGTGCAGGATGTCTGTTGTTTTGAAATGTCAGAGTAACTTCTTTAATGCTCTTGGTTAAACACAAAGATATTAAAAGTTATTTTTACATACTTTTGAAGTAATCATGTCTTAACACTTGAATTTATGTCTTTCAGTGGAAGTCGTCCTGGAGGGTGAGCCTGTTACTACATTAAATGAAGCTGAGATTGATTCCAATATCACACATAAACCACATAAAAAGATGCCTGTTTCCCACAGTGCATCCCGTCCACGGAGCATTATTTGGAACTACTTCAAACGTTTCAAATGTTTGTCTGTCGCTCAGTGCCACATTTGCTCGAAGAGAATAAAGTGTCCTGACGGGGGAAGCACCAGCAACCTGCATCGACACATATCAAAGTCACACCCAGAGGTGTTTTCGCAGCTACTGGCCCAGAGGAAGAATCCAGCACTATCCAACTCATCAAATGCTAATAGTGACACATCTACACCTCTACAGACTGATGGAGCGGCGGAGTGGAGAGAAATAACAGGTAAGCATTGGTAACTTAGATTAGGTCTGTTCTCTTCAAAGTCACCTTCCAGAATCTGCAAAATCAATCTCTCAGTTTATGCAACAAAGATTTTTTTTTAAATTTAAAGCCAAGTGCTTAAAACCTAACTAAGTAAAATAAACAACTATTTTTAGTTTCATTTTTATTAGGTTTATTGAGACTTAAGGAGCATAGTGTTAATTGTGAAAAACCTGTCTTATGGTGTGCAATTTTTGTTGCTTCAGATTTTATTTGCTGAAGCTGACATTAAAAGTCATTGTTACATGCTCTTGAAGTAATCATGTCTAAACTCTTGAATTTAGTTCTGTCAGTGGAAGGGGACCTGGAGGATGGAGGCACTGACCCTGTTCCTACAATGAATGAAGCTGAGTTTGTTTCAGCTGTGAATGCCATTGAAGCTGCACAAGGAGCTTCGGGAGAAAACCCTCCACATGAAAAGGTCCTCCGCCGTGCGTCACGTCCACAGAGCTTGATTTGGAAATACTTCCACCGCCAAAGAGATTTGGCTGTGGCTCAGTGTCACATCTGCATGAAAAAAATACGATGTCCTGATGGGGGCACCACCAGCAACCTGCATCGCCACATATCTACAAAACACCCAGAGGTGTCTTCTGAATTAGCATCCCTGAGAGAGAAGTCAGTGACCTCCAACTCATTACAGGTCCCAGTGGCTAATGGTGACACACCTTCACCACCAGAGACTGATGAAGCAGTTGAGGAGGAAGAAACTGCAGGTAATCCTCCATTAGTGTTTGTTATTCCTGTTGAATACATGTATTATAAATACAGCTCTACAAAGGCCTTATACTTTGTAGACCACCGATGATCTAACTGGATCTGATTTCAGAGTTTGATTATATCTGTTGCATTAGCTAGTTGAATTTGAAGTGAATTTAATTGTTTATTTATTAACTTCAGCTTAACTTAAACTCATTTGAGCAAGTGCAGTAGAGAGTTTTCATAAAAAATGCTGAAATAATTATGCTTATTTCTAATATATTAAATAGCAAAAATAAATAAAATCAGCAAGTATTTTGATCACAAACAATTAGACTTTAAAATCACTTTCCAAACACAAATAGTGCTTGTTTCTGAAATGTGTGACTATGTGGGTTTTATTTGACTCTCTTCTGATTAAAACTTTGATTTTATTATTTATTCAGCTATCAATGGCAATTTCCCAACTGCACAAAGAGGATCAGAAGAACAAAGACCACACGAAGAAATTCGTTTTGCCCATGTGTCATCACGGGCACGGAGCTTGATTTGGAAGTATTTTCGACGCTTAGAGGGTTGCAAAGCCTCTCAATGCCAAATTTGCTTGAGAAAAATTAAGTGCCCCGATAAAGGCACCAGCAACCTGCATAGACACATATCTAAAAAACACCCAGAGGTGTTTTCTCAGCTACTGGCTCAGAAGAATAAACCGGCACTAGCCTACTCATCACAGGTCTCACATGATAATGGTGGCGTATCTCCACCTCCAGAGACCGATGGAGCAGCAGAGTGGAGAGAAACATCAGGTAAGCATTGGTGACTAAGATCAGGTCTGTCACCTTCCAGAATCTACAAAATCAATCTCACATTTTATTCAAAACGAAGGTTTTTTTTTGTTGTTTATTTAAAGCCAACTGATTAAAATCTAAGTAGAATAAGTCATCATCTTTAGTCATGCCGGTATCATACACTATTTATGGGTCTTAGGTGAAATTAACTATGAATTTTTTGTGCTACTATCTAGTTTATGAAGATTTAAGGAAGATAATAGTTAAAGCAAAAAACTTGACTTGTTTATAAGAAGAAAATTTTTGTCAATAAAGAAATGAGCAGGATTAGTTTTTACAGTCCTGAGTAGCCATGGTAATACAGCTAAAAGAAATTCACTATAGTCAAATGATCATTTTACCCACAGATGACTCCGACCAGACTGGATGCCTTTAAACAGATTAATAATAACAGCAGTCCAGATAGAGCATGTCTTATTTTATTCAGACTTGTCAAGTTATAGAGACTATATATTAATGTTTGTTCCCTGAAGGCTTCATCGTTTGTAGAAAAACATTATTTTAATTCTTATGTTGCAATGTTGCCATCAATGAGTTTTCTTAGTTATTGTAAAAAAATATGTGTATCTCAGATCATATTCAATGATCTATCTATCTATGACTGTACTGAGATTATACATGTTCCCTTCTGTTTTTCTCTTCTTACAAATGCAAAGTTTCCAGTGCATTTGACAGGGAGACACATGTTTTCAGGACTGAACAGGATCTAATTGAATCTCTAAGGAGAGCACAGAGGGAGGAATTACGCGCTTTGGAGCAGCAGAGGGAGATCCTGCACAAGCTTCGTGCGATAAATGAAAAAGAGGCAGCTGCAGAGATAGAGAAAATACAGTCATTAAGGAGAACACAGGAGGAGGAGGCCAGAGATTTGAACAGACAAAGACAAGAGCTGCAGAAAGAAAAGGAAGAGCTACAGAAGAAGTGGGAAGAGTTTCGACAGGAAAGAGAACAGTCTCTCTTGATTACCGGTGAACATCAGGCCCCAGTATTCTGTGACTAAATGAAATAAAGTTTATATATACTGCCAGTAGAAAATGTATGTACACAACTGGCCTAATTTGTTACAATTAAGACACATGAAACTACACTTTTGTTACATAAGTTACTATCAGGGCTTGAAATGGTATAATTAGTATTCGTACAGGTGCTTGAAATCCTTAAAAATGCTTGAATTTCAATGTTATGTTTTCAAGGTCTGAAAAGTGAAAGTGCTTGCAATTATAACTGTGATGTGATTTAATTATTCATTTTTAGGATTAACTCTGCCAGATTAGATGTCAAGCTAAAGTTACTTACAGAGAGGTGATGCATTTGGAAGGATATACCTTTATCTAAAAAAAGAAAATTAGTGGACGCTCAGGTAAACTCCAGGTACATTTTTATCTTAATCTTTGGCTCGGTGCAAGTGTGCCCGAAGAACGGCAAGTGGCTTCCCTTTGTTTTGAATAAAACTTTATGTTCTTTAAATTCTAAACTTTTTGCTATTATGAAACATATAATTAGATGTTTATAGCATAATACAATGTATATCATTGTGATAAAAACTGAAAAAAATTGTTATGAGTATATGTATTCCTGTAGATATGTATTTTACCCCAGCAATAAGGTGCTGTGCTGGAAAAATTTGAAAATGAACCTTAGAAGTGCTAAAAAATGATTGAAAATGACCTTGAAAAATGTGTGCAAACCCTGTATAACATATAAATGGTAATTTGAAATTATAAATGTATGTACAGTAAGTGAATATGCCTAAGGAAAAGACAATTATCAATCAATAGATCTACTCCAATTATGTTAGGTTATTTCAAATGTGCAACAAAAGTAATCCTACTTAGTCCTTAGAAATACTACAGATAGCAAGAAAACATGAAAAACGTATGCATGTACTGTACACGAAAATGAAATATGACTTCATTTGCACATTTGAAAAGCAGTGGGAGGAAGTATAACTTATACTATGACACTAATTATATAATCCTGTTTGGATATTGGCAGAGAAAGTCAAGGCAAGATGTTAGTGAAGATTGTGTAAACTAACCCACTGAGACCCAGGATACTACAAGTTTCTGCTTTTTATGGGTGAAAAAATTGTCTTGAGTGACAACAGCATGACATGAAAAAAAATTTCCAGATACATTTTATTTCCTTTTTTTGTTCAATTTTTTAAATTAATGTATTGTTTGTTTATTTATTCATTTATTTATTTTAAATAAAACTGAAATTCTTGTTTACAGATGGTGACAAAAACCACAGCTGGGTGTTGAATTAGGTCTGATTTAACTTGAATAATTATACATAATACATACTGATGTATTTTTTTCAGATATAAATACCGAATAAAATGAATTTACTGGCTGGAACATAATCTCTTATTTGTCTGGAGGCAGCCGTTTAAAAAAAAGCTACTGTACCACAAAGTGAATTAAAACCATAATATTACCATATCAGATCGTGCAAGATAAGTAGTTCACTATTAGAGAACAATAGTACGCATGTGTGGTGGGGAATTTTTTTCCGAGTAAGGTCTATCAGGCAGAGTATTAATTAAATTAAAGCCTCGGAAACAAATGTTAATTTAAGGGTTGCGTGGGAGACTAAAATGCTGGTACAGATGTTAATTTTTAGTCGTAAAACTGCGACATGTGATATGCACAGCCCATTTTGTGTGGATTCTGTGCCTGGAAGCCTGTGTCGAGGGTATATTGGTCGCTCTTCCGGGTGACGTGTGCTTGAGTCTAGTGTCGGTGGCGGAAGATGGCTGACAGTGGAGGTATCATCGCGAAAAGATGCGACTCTGGCAACGTTTCCTCTGTGAGTATGGAGACCATCTCAGGCCTGACGGAGCTGGAGGACCTGGAGAGAGTTTACCAACAGCTCTGCGTGGAGGAGGTTGGTGGAAACCACTGTTAGCAGCAGTTTGTTAGCATCTACTGTCGAGCCTCCGTCA
>JAPQRQ010000018.1:34352149-34382201 GCA_037367365.1 Apogon talboti | reverse complement strand
ACAGCTCTGCGTGGAGGAGGTTGGTGGAAACCACTGTTAGCAGCAGTTTGTTAGCATCTACTGTCGAGCCTCCGTCAGACAGCTGGTTCAAAACACTGAATGGAGGCAAAAAATAAATAAAAATACAATCACAGAATAAACGTAAAAGACTTTAATTGTAGTGAAGATCATGACATATATTTTCAGACAAGACAGGACAGTGTAGCTCCAGTCCGGGTACAAACCTTTCACAATGAAATGTTAAGTTTGCGCTGCACGTCTGAAACAAATGTAAAAACTAATTGCATTAACCATTAAACTACAGTTATACAGTCCATGTATGATGGTGGTTATTAGTTTTTATTGACAAGAAGTTTTATGATCCTCAAGTAAAAGTACCACACTGGGAAAAAAAAACTTACTGAAGTAAAAGCATGTAGGCAACATTAGCAACATGTACTGACATTAGTCATTGTGATTAGTCAGACTGATCACTGTTTGTGTTGTACTATTGTGTATTTGGTTTTTGGATTCATATTATAGCAGCATTAATGTGCACTTGAGCTCCTATTAACTAATTTATATACTGTGGTGTAGTTTAGTCTACATTAATGCGTCATATTCCACAAGATCATTAAATATGTATGGTTTCCCTGTCCGATGAGAACTTTGTATCTGCAAAAAGTCCACATTTCATGAGCTGTAGAGAACGGCTTTTCTGCATTTTCTGGCATATTCAAGGACGATTATTAAAGTTTATCACAAACCTCTAAAACAAACACATTTGGTGATAAATGGAGAAAAAAATCTAACTAAAAGGGTTAGACAAATCTTATGGAGTAAATTGCACAATATTTGCTTCTGAAATATAGTAGAGTTGAAGTAGGAGTTGCTTTAACCATTACATGTTTGCTGTTTTAATACAGAAAGATGTGGAGGTGGAGCTGGACAGACTAGTGGGACAGGAGGGAACCATCCACACAAAGATGTTGGCCCTGCAGAGGATGGGGTACACTTTTCTTATACACATTAGTGTTTACTTGTATCACCACAGTTGTTGATATATAAATAAGAATCTGTTTGTTCCTTTTCTCTGTAGACCAAACTTGCAGTTAATTGGAGGAGATGCCAGTCAGTTGTCAGGTATGATCACATTTACCTGCAGCCTGGCTGAAAACGTCAGCAGAAAAGTCAGACAGCTAGATCTGGCAAAGGTAAGTACACAAATATATTACTTTGTGGTTGATGTAAATGTTGAGCCAATTTAGTAATAACTTAATGTGGGGAAAAACATTGAAATCCATTGCAAAATATTTGATAAATCCAAAATTTTCATTGTTGATACTCTTTCTGAGAGGTTTTGGTCAGAGTCTCAGGTCATCTATGGTTTGTAGTTATTATAATAATCATGCTCTGAGATCTTACTTTACTTTTTGTTGTTTTTTTCCTAGACACGGCTGTATAACGTTATCCAGCGTGCTGATGATATCCTTGATCTGAAGTTTTGCACGGATGGTGTTCAGACAGCTCTGCGCAATGAAGACTATGAGCAGGCTGCTGCACACATCCACCGATACCTGTCTCTGGACCAGTCGGTTATTGAATTGAGCAGGCAGGGAGAAGAAAGTAAGATAGTTTAAGCTGTTTGTCCCATTGCTAAACTCACTGTACACTCCATTGCTGAAGAATTGTAATATAGTTTGGATTATTTTGTATGTATTTGTGTATTCTTTCATAGATACTCATTGTCGAAGTAATGCGGAACATATAAAAGCTTCATGAAGAATTAAAGCCACAGATTGTCTACAGTGTATTTTAGATGGACCGTGTTAATGCCTCATGTCTGCACAGGTAGTGCTGTGGATGCCAGTCTAGTGATGCTGCAAGAGGCAGAGCAGAAGCTGAAGGTCATTGTTGCTGAGAAGCTTGACGAAGCTGTTGCTGCTGTTGATCTTGCACAAGTGGAAAGGTTTTTCAAAATCTTCCCTCTGTTGGGCCTCCATCAGCAGGGACTTGCCCGATTCGGTCAATATCTCTGCACTCAGGTCAGTAAAGTGCCTAAACACTTATTAGTTTGGTGTTGTGATGGGTTTTTAGTGTTGGGAAGCAAGGAGAGGGTGTTGGCACTTTTGAGATATTTAAGAATAAAGGTGGTAGTGATTTATTTTTCTTTTTTTCACCTATACTCACACAGCTTGCCTCCAAAGCTGAAGAGAACCTGCTTTTAGCTACAGGAGGAGACGTAAGTGACAAGAGAGCGCCACTAATGTTTGCAGACACTCTGACACTTCTGCTAGAAGGTGAGAAAGCAATTTGTGCTCTGCATCTGAGAGGACGTTTCATTTAAATGTTTCAGTGTAGTCTCAATGAAACAAGCTGGTGTGTGTTTACAGGTATTGCTCGTGTTGTTGAGACCCATCAGCCCATAGTGGAGACATACTACGGTCCAGGACATCTGTACACACTCATCACTCACCTGCAGCAAGAATGTGACAAACAGGCTCAGAAAATAGTCGACAAGTTCATTCAACAGAGAGGATACCACAACAAGGTCTGAAAGACATCTGAACTGAACTGTTATCTAACTGTTATCTGCAGGCGCTTTAACTCAGAATGCCTCCTGTAGTTTCAGATTGTCCAAAACAGTATGATGAAGACTGTTCCAGGGGAGAGGATTGAGCCCAGGTATATGTTTGGTTTTCTGTTTTCCACATTGTTTATCTGCATGGTGACATTGTTTATAACTCTCTGTATCTATATGACAAGGGAACTGGATCCTGTACTGACAGAAGTAACTCTGATGAATGCACGGGCAGAGCTCTACCTACGATTTTTACGGCGTCGCATTATGGCGGACTTTGAAGTTGGGGACATTCAGAGCATTACACGGGGTAAGTCGACGTTGTATATGACCTGGTAATAAACCCAGACGCCTTTGAAGGAGCAGTATACCTGTATATTTTACTTTTTTTCACATTTGTCACACTCAGAGCACCAGCAGAATGTAGAAAAGCTTCTGAAACACTGTTTGCTGAGCAGGACCATGCAGGAGCTGATTGGTTACTACATACCGATGGAAGAATACTACATGAGGGAGTCTGTTAACAAGGTAATAACTCAGGCTTATACTGTTAGGAAAGCCTGTCTGATGGTATCGCTGTCTCATTTTAAATAGATACAGTCCCTTCAGTTGTCAGAGCTTCATTCATTAACAGTGAACAGTGTATCCCTGGAACCTCTTTCCAGTAAATCCGAAGACAAAACAAAATTGAGTAACTCTGAACATGATGAATAGCAACTGTAAATCTAAATTTGGACAACCAACTTTCTCTGTAAAGGCCCGTCAACTCCAGACCACATTATTAAATGAAAGCTAATTAACTACAGATATAATATACAACAAATATTAAGGGCTGGCTGAAAGCAAATGGGAATGAATGTAACTTACTGTGTTTTTATGAAAGAAAACTGTATAATTTATGTTTCTGCATTTGTGAAGGTTCAACAAGGGACAGGGGCTGAGAATTAATGATGTCCACAAGCGGTTTCTACAGTACTTTATTTTTTCATTATTGTAGATTTAATGCTATTCTTGGAATTACAACAGTATTATCCATAATAAATAAATTTGTTCAGAATGAAATGTGTAGTACAGATACAATTTCAGATAAAATCAATCAGAGATTGTGCATTGTTTAATGGTTGAGATATTAATGTGGTGCAGGTTACTTTAGTTTATCTGCCATATGTTGGACATTTGAGACATAAGACAACAATCACCCATATATAGCATCTTGCCTGACCTCACCACAGGTTTTATACCTCAGAGTGAATATAAAATATTGTGTCAACACTGCTGTACGGTGTCATTATTTGAGATTTTAAATGCTATGTTTTTTAAAGTTAAATTGACTTAAAGTATCAAATATTTAAGCGCTGAAATGTGGTGAAATGTCGCTTTGTCACAGAGCAGTAGAGGATTCCTCAGATGTATAGATACATAGTATTTTACATTCAGAGAAGTACTGTTTACTTCTTTAAGATCAGACATTAAAAAATGTTTTTCTCCTCAGGCTGTTACTATGGATACCTATGAAAAGGGTCAGTTGACCTCCAGCATGGTGGATGACTGTTTTTATATTGTAAAGAAGTGCATCAGCAGAGCTTTATCCAGCTCCAGTATCGACTGTCTCTGTGCCATGATCAACCATGCCAACTCTGTGCTGGAGTCAGATTTCAGGTGCTCCCTTGTCTTCATTTTCAACACCCTTATCTACTCTTGTTCGTGTCTCATGCAAACACGTCTGTGTCCCTCAATTCTGCAGGGAGGTGTTGTATAATAAGCTGCGGCAGGGCTTCCCAGCGACAACACTTCAGGACATCCAGCGTGGCGTCAGCAGTGCAGTCAGCCTGATGCAGAGCAGCTTACAGCAGGGCAAGTTTAACACAATGGGCATCGAGAGCGCAGAACACGCCAAGGCTGCGTTTCTGGTAAGATGTAGAAACAAACATCTCACACACAATATACAGCTGTGGAAAAATTAACAAAACCAAGTTGCATTTATTCTTGCAACAGGAGTAACACAAAGCAGCCAACAGCATGAAAGCTACGAGTGAAAATCACGGTTATTCCACCATATACCAATTTCTTAATACTTCCTCAGTTAACCATTAGTATTTTATGAAGATTTCAGATCTGTCAGTACTGCCTCTTTTGTTATTTTCACCAGTTATTCTAGTTTTACTCTGAATTTGGGAAAAATACTATCATTACTTTCTAGGATTAATTAAAAGATATAATCAAGCACATACTTTAATAGTAAAACCTTATTTATGTAATTCAGAAAGCACTGTGACAAAGCATAACAGTTCATAAAAATCAGGGCTAAATCAAGATAAGTAGGATTGCAGTAATCTTTTTGTGCGTTAGCCTTCAAGGTAAAGAAAATCGTGAGAATTATAAGGTGTAAAAGTAAGATGAGGTTGAGATGAATGATGAGAGGTTTTATAGTTTGATTTTACTAGTGTTCTCATATATCAGATTTTACACAAACCATACTGTATTTTAGTAAATGGAGGATTTTTACAATGAAAAATAAAGGGACAAGTCTATTTAAGTATAAACGTTGCTGAATTTATTCACATATATCTTTCTTATTTCTTTCTTTCTGTCTCAGGTGACTCTGAATAATGTTGAGGTGTGCAGTGAGAATATCACAACTTTAAAAAGGAACCTTGAGGTAACTTTGACACATGCAGAAGTGATTCTCCACCAATTATCACAGAAATTATTGTTTGCTACATTGCTTGGTAATTTATTTATTTTTATTCTTGCAGAACGATTGCTCCAAGTTGTTCATGCAGGGGACAGCTTCTGGTGAACAAGCCAAGATTGAGAGCTGCTTGTCCGACCTTGTCAACACATCCACCAAGTTTAAAGATCTCTTACAGGTTTCTTACAAGTCTCACACCCTCAGGTTTTGTATTTAGTTGTGTATAACAGTATATTATTGCTAAGTTGCAGCACAAGTAGGTTTTGAGATCACTTATATTAAATCATCTACACTTTGTAAAAGATTGGTAACATGTTTCTGAGGTGTTCTACTGCAAAGTATTTTAAAGTGTCTGTAGTTGAAAGTGTGATTCTGCTCCATAGGAGGGTCTGACTGAATTAAATACAACAGCCATAAAGCCTCAGGTCAAACCCTGGATCAGTGGCTTCTTGGCTATCTCACACAACATAGAAGAGGTAACTATCAGAGTCTTATAAACTCAAACATGCAGCAATAGAGCACATGGCTGATCGGTTTCCTTCACAGGAGGAGTTTAACGATTATGAGGCTAATGATCCGTGGGTGCAGCAGCTCATCATTAACTTGGAGCAGCTCATGGCAGAGTTCAAGGTATCTGAACTATGTAACTGACAGAGCATCATTTAGGGTACAACTGCAAATCATTGTGCTCTTACTATAGATTTTAATGTCTCCACACAGATGGCACTGTCTCCTGTTATCTATGACACTCTGACCAGCCTGATGACCAGCTTAATATCCATTGAAATGGAGAAGACGGTCCTCAAGTGCTCTTTCAGCAGGGTGAGTAGCAGGACTTGGCCACAAGGTGGCAGCAGACGCTCTGTGCAACACATCACATCACATCTCATCTCATCACATCACAGACACATGTGATGAAAAGCTTGAAGCAATGTTTTATTAATGAATCCAGAAAGACTGGGGCAGAGGGTGCTTCCTCTTGGCACGACAGCATCTTTCTATTTTGAGCAGAGTGTTTGCTGATGGAGGGATCAGGCGACTGATAAATATTCTCAAGCTTTGCTCAGGAAGTAGACTGACGAAGACATTAGCCGTTTAGAGCATGTATATTTAATGTTTTTTTTCCTCCCTGTGGATCATTTTGTCGTAGCTGGGAGGGCTGCAGTTCGATAAAGAGCTCCGGTCTCTTGTGGCGTACCTCACCACGGTGACCACCTGGACCATCAGGGACAAGTTTGCTCGTCTCACACAAATGGCCACCATCCTCAACCTAGAGCGGGTAACTGCGATTCTTTAAAACACAAAAGAAACATCTGTACGAAACATTAAAGACCCTCTTACCATACATTATAAAGTAATTTCAGTTTAATAAGGTTTTTTTTTTGTTTTATTAACTCATTGAAATATTGTTGCATTTACATCATTTTCAAATCCCTCATTGAAAAATTTGGAATGTCTAAAGCTACAAATATTGCCCATTAATTCAGATTTTTGGGGCTCACAGAAAAGCTTAACCATCTAGTAGATAAATAAATAGATGAACTACAGTGGATAAACTGTAGTGATCTAGTGATTTGTTAACTAAGTTAATGTCTGTGTTTGTCCTACAGGTAACAGAGATCTTGGATTATTGGGGCCCAAACTCAGGCCCGCTGACATGGAGGTTGACGCCGGCAGAGGTCCGCCAGGTCCTTGCTCTGCGTATTGACTTCAGGAGTGAAGACATCAAAAGGCTGCGGTTATAGTCCACGAACCAGTGTGCTAATAACAATTTTTTTATCTGTGTTGTGATGATGCATTTCACAAAAGTGCTTTACAAAAACCAGGTGTAAATGGACACAAGTAGTGCAAAATGAGGTCATCCAGGATGTTTTAGTGAGGTTGTCAGACTGTACTTTCTATTTCTGCACCATTGTAACAAAATGCTTTTAGGTGCAGGGTTTGTGATTACATAGTGAGGATGTAGGAGTATTTAACAAGGTTTAAATATAAAATATGGGAGTATACTGAAATGTGTAATTAAAAAGCGTAAGTCTGTAATTTTGTCACACTGGGAGTTTTAACCTGTAACTGTTCTGTGAAACGAGGACACTGTGGGACTGAGGAGTGGAGCTGTGCTGCTGTCAGTGAAACAGAGCAGTAATGAACATCATACCCATTAAACTGACAGAAGCAGGTCAGACAGCTGATCCAGCCTAGTCATTCAATATATGAATAGCTCCTTGTCCGTGAGGATGGAACACTTTTAACCTAATAAATTGAGAGCTGCTGTGCAATGCTTCTGATCCCTGCCATCCGCCACATTTCACGAAGTGCTGCCCTATCGCTAAGCGAGACCTGCTCCCAATCTTTTATACATATTTCTGACAATAAATACAAAGCTGTGTTTGCTGGGCAACGAAGCATTAAAAGTGGTCCATTCTCATAATGTTCAGCCTAATTTCCTGGTCTAACCTAATTCTGTGCAAAGATTAAAGCAGGTCAGTGTGTGTTTAAAGTTTTGCTGAGCGGACAGTGCTGCAGTTATACACTTATTTTTATCATCAGCGCTCTTACCTTACAGTGTAATCAGTCAGACCATGAACACAGGAGTAGTTAGGAAAAGTGTGGCTTTAATGTAAACACAACATTCGATTGGCTCAGCACAAACATTCCACATGAGAGCAACCAATAATCTACTGAATAGGATGGGGTGCAGCACAAAAACATTCACAGTAAAAAAAATCTGGTATAATCATAATATATATATACAGTACGGTGCTTTTAAGGTGAAAATGGAGATAGGATATGAGGGCTGATATGTGATAGGTAAGAGTATACAGGAATAGGAGGATGAATTTCTGGGTGCACAGGTGAAAATGGAGAGCTGTACTTTTTCTCTGTGGCAAGAGAAACGTGACAGATGGGGATGATGGTTCCCTGTTTACTCATCAGGGGAGGCGAGATTTAAGTGTCCCGACTCCCCGGACAGAGGCTGCCTCAAATTATATTGTTCTCCTGGTGCGGTCATCTATTTCTAAACAGATTCACATAGGGGTCGGGGTAAAGCACCACACAGAGAACAAGATGCCATTGGAGGGCTGCTTTGTACCCTCTGATCATAGACAGGATTTTTTATACCCCAGTTTTTCATGACATGAAATAAATATGTGGCACGGGATTTGAGGAGGCATGTAGGGCATGAGGCTTAAATAAATAAATCATCATGACAATAAAATGTTATTCTCTTACTTAAAAAATAATAGATGACAGTATGAACGTGAACTATGGATTCTGATTCTAATCCCCTATCTGTCGTTCTCAGATGGTTGGCACCGATATGATGTGTGTTTTGAGATATCATTGGCTGACAGACATTTCCTCATGCTACAGGAGGCCAATGGCAAGGGGCAGCCACTCTGAACAGAAGAATCCTCTCTTTCAGTATTTTTTTTTTAAAGAAAAAAGAGAAAATGAGTGGAACAGACCTGCAGGCTACTCAGTCATGTGTGGGTCTGAAGGAGAGAGGAGCTTTGTCCCTTCTGAAAGTTAAAATAGTCTCCTTCTTCCCAACCATGACCCTCAGCCACGAGTACAGCACCTCCCCAACATCATCATCTCCACCTTCATACACACAGCAGCTCTTCAAACGGAGCACCAGAGGCCATATTCAGGGCATGTAATTGTCCCATCACTTGCACATAAAAATGCTGTAAAGACTTGGAGAATAGTCCACGCTCTGGTAAAAATTACACTCACCGCTGCATTTCTAGCCTTAGTTTTACAAAACAAGATACCAGCTGAATAAAAACCCCTGGTGCTGCAGTTTCTGCCCTTCCCTTCCAGCTGTTGACAGTCATCAACAAAACAGAACATTCAGCTTAAAAACACATTTCATAAGACAAAACTGGGGTTGTATACTGAAATCAAAATAAGAGAAAGGGAACAAATCATGGCAATAATCCAGTGTGGTGTCTGACGGCAGCTCTTTGGGTCCATTTGGACGTGTAGAATTACATATTTATGTGTTTAAGTATCATCAAAATTATCATTATTAACACCTCATACTCTCCATGACAACCTCTGTGCTTGGCCAGGCCTCAGTATAAGCCACACCCTCTAAGGTTGTTTGCAATAATGATGTCAGTGACGGCATCAAACACTACCTGAATGTTTCCTGTGTCTGTGGCACAGGTCAGGTGACAGTAGATCTCCTTATTAGGAGAGCGATTCTTACTCTCAAACTGAACCTGAATATATGCAGTAGCATCATCATAAGTATTAGCACCTGCAAATAAACAGAGGAGAGAAAGACTTAACGTCAGTCATTTTGTTCATGAAGCCGCTCTCTTTAAGCATGAAGGTCACAGAAAATAATGACATAATAACAAACAGAGCTGTGCAAAACTGACCAAGATAAGCAAAAAATTGTAGAGAGCTACATTTAATTTAATTTATTTCATATGTAATCCTAAGAAAACTAAAACACACTAGTAGACATGGTTTACAGTTATCTTTCGTGGATGGTTCATCCAAAGTGAATAAATTTGTCAGGTGTGTTTACTTGTTACCTATTGGAATGTTTTCATTTACAAATCACCCATATTTACTAAAAAGATTTAAAACAATAAAAATAATAAAGCTCAGCATTTTCCCCAAAAACCCTGCTTTTAAAACTAAGTCAAACCAAACTGAAACTGAAAAAAAAAAAAAATCCAAAAATCTAAACCACAAGAAAAAATTATGAAAAATATAGAAGTGGGGCTCACCTGTGTATTCTGGAAAACAGATCGTCAGTGGTGACTTCTTGATCTTCTCAGCAAACAGATCCTTCTTGTTAAGGAAGAGGATAATGGAGGTGTCGATGAAGAACTTGTTGTTACAGATGGAGTCAAAGAGCATTAGTGACTCATGCATGCGGTTCTGCAGGAAGAATAAATGAAACAATGAGGTTACTGTTAGGTTGTGAGGAGAAAGCCAAACAAAGCACTGCACTCAGGGTAAAACAGCTATGTATTATCAAACTAATAATTTTCAATTTGCTCTGGTTATGATGAGTAACATGGGAGGTTTCACTCTTTGGATGAAGGTCCCTACTTCAGTGCTCTTCCAGGGGATTTCCCACTAATGGGTTTGTGAGGTACTTTTCCTGATCTAAATAAGTACACATTTGTAAAGATCAGAAAAGGAGATATTGGTTGGGCTTTGTTTTTTTTAATGAAATAAATTAAGACACACATTATAAACTGTAAAACAGGGGATTCAGTCTTGATAATGATGTAAGTCACACTTACAGTTGTCTCGTCTTCATGAAGCACCTGGTCATAACCACTCAGAGCAACACAGAAGATAATGGCTGTCACATCTTCAAAGCAGTGAATCCACTTCTTCCTCTCTGACCTTTGACCTCCCACATCAAACAGCCTTTAAATGTATGAGAAAGTTGGCTCAGATACAGAGCTTCAATCGCTGACAAATGGCATCAACAAAATCATGCAGCACTGCAACGAGTCCATGTACAATACCTGAAATGGAGGTTTTTGAAGGTGAAGTGGGTTTCCACGATACCAGTGGTCTTCACTCGGGTTCGCAGGATGTCCTGCTCTGTGGGCTGGTAGTCTGCCGCCCCAATCCGGTCTAAACTATCCAGGTAGCTGATGACAAAAGGGGAAAAATCAGTAAAACTTGTACTTTCTGGCTATTGCTGTCTAATTGACCTAATAGTTTACTCACTATTTAGCAGAGTCATTGAGCTGGTATTCCCGGGCGCGGTTAAAACACTCCTGAGTCCCAGCATCAGCCCATACACGCTTCATAGCAGTGAGGAGCTCTGCAGAGTAGGGCTCTGTGTCCTCCATACGACTGACCACATCACAAACCAGCTTAGCATCCGCCTAAAACACGCAAAAAGGCACATATTCTAAGTGTTTTTAAGTAATCAGCTGGTACTTTTAATGGCAAATTCCTAAAAATCAAACACTTTAACTTCTTATGGACTGAATCCATCAAATGTCAGCCACATTTTCCACGTCAACTGTCATAGATTCTAAAAGTCAACAAGTTATTAGTGAATCACTGAGAAACCAAATAAATAATGTTGATATTTATCCTACCAATGTTCATTTAATCAATAAAAACATCTAATTGTAAAAACATACAAAATTAGACTTCTCTTTCTGTTGGCTTGCGTGTCACGTTATCATTTATTCATTTGTCATTCTGTCGATTTCCACAACCTTATTAACATAATCCCAGTTGTCATTCTGAAGATTTGTTTCATTCTGAGACTAAAGGTGACTAACTTTTCTGTCCTTGTCTCCAAACTCGACGCCCAGTGAGTCCATGGCTCGAAGGATGGCAGCCAAGCTCTGGATGGTGTTGCTGTAGACCACGGGTTTATACTGCTTCACGTCATCCCCAGAAAAGCCATCTTCATGGATAATCCTGCAGGCATACACAGAGACTGTATTAGCACAAAGACATAAGAGTGGGCTAAACACAGAAAAGTGACACATATGTTCCTGCAGATATAAACCACTGCGTTTCTTCCTCTGTGAGCACATTTTCTGTCCGTGTCCTCTTCAACTTCTTCCAATGATCTCTGACTAAAATGCATCATCTCAATTTGTCAGCGTGTAAGTGGACAGAAATTGATCACATTCTCAATCTGTGATGTGTAGCTGGACAGTAATGTGATATTTAAGCCATTTATAATTTATGACGCGCAGTGGAGGAGAATCACTCACTGCTAATCAATCACACCACACAGAACTCCGCTGTTAAAATCTACAGTACACTCTATAATCTGCCAAAATTAAATTACCCTTCCAACACTTCAACTTCTCAGGGACTGAAGCTATAAAATATCAGTCATATTCTCCACACTCTAGAAACTTAAACTGTCACAGATGCTAAAAGTCATCTCCAACAACTTATCTGTGAATTGTTTAAAAGCAAACAAATGGATAACAATGCTTTAACCTGCATTTATCTAATCATACAGCACAGCAGCTATTATCATATGAATAAAATTCAACATTAATATGCAGTAAAAACAATAAAATGTTAATCTGCAGTAAATATACTTTCAAACATAGGCTAATACATTTTGCTTCACAAAGACAGAAGGAATTAACTTGGGCACCTGATGATAACTTAACAAAACACGGTGTCTAAAAATAGAAAAGGTTAAAAATAGACATCAGTGACATTTCTGCAGCTGCAACTGACTAGCATGGTGGTATATTATCACCTGTTAATAAAGTTGCTTCTCCTTCAGTCGACACTTCTGTCCCCTCCTGCTGTCCTACAATACAATTCTGTCTAATTTCAAGGCCTATAGTTGTCTATTTTATGACTTTTGTTTCTTTTTACTTATTTTATTGTGGTATTTTTTACAGTTTTTAAACTTGTGAAGCACTTTCTTTGACATTATGAGCTTGTCTGTAATTTCTATTGTGCATTTTACTCAATTTAATTCAGGTGAAGCATGCTTTGTGGAATCTACTATACCAAACAGACTTCATTTACCTAGATCTGAATGCATATATTCTTTCAACCATGACCACGTTTGTCCATTTTAAGGGCTTTAAAAGATTTTTCTTGTGGCTCCCTTTGTAATTTTCCTCCACTAATCACAAACTGCAGTGACTACAACTGCAGGTGTTGTGTCATTGCAGAGGCCTCTCATCCACCTATACTAACCTGCAGCAGGTGATGACAAGTGGATAAATCACAGCAGAGCTTTCTAAATTTGCCCAGACTTTATGGCCCACGATGTGTAGTAAAACACACCCATCTGCTGCTTGCTTAGGCCAAATCAAACCTTGAAAAGTGTTTGTAAACACTATTTGGCCCCGTGTCTTGGGGTCAGGGCAGAACAGTGACTTATGGACACAAAAGACCTGGCAGAGTAATGAGGTGAACAGGAAGAGGGGGAAGGGGAAGGAGAGAGGACACAATCAGGTTTTTACAGGCCGGGATGCGCTGCACAAGACGGAGGCAGCGAAAGAGACACCAAAAACACCGGGGAGAGTTGTTTAACAGAGTAAAAATATACAATGGTCGGTGTCTTTTCGGACTGGAGCATCTAGAAACTTAACTAAGAGGTTTAGAGGAAACAACTGTGATTTAAAACATCAAAGAGTGATTTAGCTTAGACAGTGGAAGGTTTAGATGCGGTTTTAGAAGCCATATTTCTGCGTAAATCCGCTTTATAGGCAAAGTACTCCCGGCGATATCGGGCACTTAAAGCCATTAAGATTAAAAGCAGAGGTATTCACTAATGGAGCTGTAGTGACCTCACTGTAATTCACACACACACATACACACAGACACACACACACACACACCCATACACACATACACACATAGGAACAACACCCACGTATCCCCAGTCACAGACTCCCTGTAGTCAAGTAAAACCCTCGTTAACTACATTTCAGCACCAGGCAGTGAACAGCACCCTGGGACGCACCGGTGCGGCCTCCGCAGCCTCACTGTCAGTCTGCAGGAGGTGCTCGAGTCACCGGCACTCCTCCGGGGCTACGGCCTCTCGAAACATGGCGGCTCAACCTGCCTTAGCACAGATAGGGGAGGCGCAATATCGGGCCTTTTACTTTGGTTGTGACGAAGAGGGTTAAAAAAACACACAAAGACACTTACTTCATCTGTTTGACGATGGTGCTTTTGCCGGACTCTCCGCCGCCTGTAAAGAAGGGAGGGCAGAGTGAGAGCCGGCACACAAATCAGTACCACGGAGAGCACCTCCGCCCCACGCACTCCCAACACAGGCAAACCGAGCCGCACCGCGCCGCGCCGCGCCGCGCCGCAGCCCAGAGCCTCTCGCTTACCGAGCAACAGCAGTTTGACGTCCTTGGCGGCGACCAACCCGTCTTCTTTCAGGTTTTTCTCGATGGCCTTGCTCCGGTCCAGAGCTGCGCGCTCCTCGGCGCTCAGTGTACATCCCATGTTTCCAGGCGAATGAATCCCGTCGTCTCTCCGGTCCGCCCTGTCCCTCACCGACTCTCAATCAGTGCGTTGTCTCTCTCGCTCTCCTCCTGTGCGGTCTGCTACAGCATTAGGCCCGGATTGAGGGCAAAACAGAGCCGGGATCCCGAAACCGTCTTTTCTCCGTGACTCTGTGTCTCTCTCGCTCCGTCCGTCCCCTCTCTCCGAGGGGGTTGGGGGGTGGGGTCGTCGTGCTCGAGCCTGAGGGGTTGGGGTTATTAGGTGGGGAGGGGGGTCTCGTCCTCTCTCTCTCTACAGGGCGGCGCTGATGGTGATGATGACGGCGAGCGCGAGCGATTTCATCGTATCTTTTCACGAAGGCAGGAGGGGCGCGAGAGGAAGAGGAGGGACGCGGTGCCTGCGCGAGACTCACCTAACGCAGACAATCTCTGTTACGTCAGAGCCGCTTTAATCACGTATGAAAGATTATTCACATGAAAGAGCCGTTTAAAAGGCAAATGTTGGCCTCTTGTCTCCGGTATTAGCGCAAACTGTGCGGAGTCTGAACATTAAAACGCCCTGAAACGCCCTTCTCAAGGATTCATTGACGTTGTAGACCAACGGCATAAATTACCAGGCCCGAGACACACAGCAGTGAACGGAGGGAAGAGATTAACTTTTTAAACCACGTTAAAAACAGACTTAAATATATACATTTAACTCTGCATATCCGGTACCTCAGTAATGCAGTAAAAGTACATCACCATACAATTCTAAAATTATATTATTAGAATGATCAAATCGCCCCAGACAAAGTAAAATCAGCTTAAATTAACTCAATCATTATTATTCATGAATAAACAAAGACATAATGGCCTATTACAGATATCATAGGCAGGCTCAGTTTTATTTTCAGTAGGGCAGTGATCCAGGTGATTTTACTTTAAGTTTTAGTCTCCAAAGTAATTCCCCTCGCAGTCAAATAAATCTACTCCTGATATGTAGGCTATCTGTTTGTACTGAAGAGGGGAATGTCACAGCAGAAAATCTATTTTGTTCAGGTTTCAAACACATGCAGTAAATTAATTTAAAATGTTATTTATTGTCGTTTTAATTGAATTTATTTGTGAAGCAATTAAATCCGTTTATGCCGGTGATATATACACAAAGTTATTGTTAATTTTAGTAGCAGTTTACCTATTTTGTAATTACAGGATTGAAGTAATACTGAGAATATAAGTATGAAGACCTGGAGCTCAAACTCAAACACATGTTATGTACGTATTAAGATCTAAATATTGTCTCTGAACTGTGATGTACTATTGTGAAGAATTTTAAATTTGTTCATGCAATTAAAATTAAAAACTGTGATTTGGTGGACACGTGTACATAGAGCTACAACAATTCTTTGGTTGATTAGTTGTCAACTATTGATTGAATGACAACTACTTTGATGTTTAATGTTAGTAGTTTTCAAGCTGAAACATCTAAATTCTCTGATTGTAGCATCTTTAATTTGAGCATTTTAGGGTTTCTTTACCCCTCTACGACTGCATACTGAAGATATTTGAAGGCATCATCTTCATCTGTTTGACATTTTAGACCATTTTATTAATTAAATAAATGGAGATATGGGTATAGTTATTGGTGGTAACTCTATATGTACAATACAAAGTCAAGTTAATATCTTTAAAACCACCAAATTTCTAGATATGTTATGAGGGCATGACCTCTGTGTGCTTCTGTTGTGGATACTGACGGTCTCTGGTTACAGAGGAAGTACAGAACAGTGTCTGTGTGTTTACTTAAAGAACTGTTTATGTTGGGGGTTGTGTCCATACCATATACAGTGGCAGTAATAAGTGTTTGTGTGTGTGTTAAAAGCTTCTAATCCATGCATCGCATCTGGACGGATGGTCAAGTGGAGTAAAAGGGGGGTTGGGCTTTTCCACAGGACTCTGAATGAAACGAGAAAAGCTCAACCTGCGCCAGCTCCATCCATCAGTGAATGTCTTTTTTGACAGCTAGGCTGAGATAAAACCTCCACACATACACACTCCAGCTCCAATCTCCACCTATTTGCCCCGAGGCCTCTGTAACGTGACACATGCAGACACATACACATTCGGCGACTTCAGCAGCTCATCAGCACAGTTTAATCATATGAGCATTTGCACGTGTGTGAGTGACGGCGAGCGATGGAGGGGGGAAAGGAGAGAGGCAGAGGCAGGATTAACACTAAATTATACCTGAGGGAATTTTGACAAAATTATGTTTTCAGTTTTAATTACACTAATGCATCAAACACAAACATGACGACTTTTTTCACAACCATTTAATTTTGTATGCACCCATTTTACAGGAAAAAAACAATAACCTTCAGTTGTGTACTCATTAACCAATATAGAGCCAACAGGTTCATCTGTAAATTGACTCATAAACAAGAAATAAAATAAGGACATGATGTAAAAGTATAAACAGTGCTTAAAACTCCTTTTGATCAAATCATTTCGTCTAAATACATAATCAATAACACTAATAATTGAAAAGTCAAATCACTCAATTTTCACAGAGATTTTTGCATTTGTTCACGCAACCTGATTGAAGCACACACTCAGGAATGATTGTGAATGTGAGGATGACAGACATCAATCAAGAACAAACATACTGCATATAAAAAAGTTTGGAAGAACAAAGTCAACCACTGCTCAAGAAGAGAGGACAGACCCCCTCCATTTTCACGTTTCCTCGTACAGGCAAAACAAAGCGCACATATTGTAACTCTCATGGCTGTGCGTCCAGAACATTTTCAGCCAGGCTGGTGAGTTTGCAGTCCTCCAGTGCTTTGACCAGTCGGCTCAGCTTGGCCTCTCTCCCTTCTGCTTGTATGAAACGGCTGAGCAGCTGATAGGCTTGCTCGTACAGCCCTTCTCTCTCGTACTCGTAGGCCAGGTTGTCTATGGCCGGACTTTTCAGAGCCCGGCAGTTCTTCCCCAGAGCCCTCCCTACATGCTTCCAGTGACGGCCCACTCCGTTAGAAAAGCTCTGAACATCTGCCGCTGTCAGCATTCGGTCCTCTAGCGGGCCAAAGGATAAAGCATACAGGAAATGGCATTAATGTAAACAACTAAATTGTGATTACATATATTGAGGTTTAAACTCAGATATTTGTGTAAACAGTAATCACAAATACTGAAGACTGGCTTCGGAACAGGATTTCTGTCATATATTACATGATTGTTTTGTCAATTTGAGCAAAAAAATTAAAAAATCTGGAAATATCACTCAAACATTTTACCTCTGCTCTTGTTTTAGTCTATCTATTCAGTGATTTTCTTTCCTAATTCTACTCACAACACTGGGGAATTTTGACACATTTGGGTTAATGCGTGTGGCCTCCATTTATTATTCATGGCTGGTTTTAAAACATTACCAAGTACTGTATATCAGACTATTTAGAGTTTATACAAGCGGTGCTTAAATGACTGACTGTCACTCAAAGATGCACAGAAGTAAGTATAATAACTAGAGATGAAGAGGAATTTCTCATATTTCAACTTGTGTTTTCATCTCAAACCTAGTGTGAGGATGGAGGACACTGAATTGAAAATCGAGTCTGAAATTACAGTGGTTAATCCAGTAAAGAAGATTAAATTAACTTTTATAATATTATTTAAAATGTCAGATCAGCTTCTGCTCATTATGTCTTTGATATTAAATCAAATCAAAATACATTACGTTACTGGCACTGCTCTCCTAAATCTCAAACTTTATAAAAGGTCAGAATAGAGTCAGATGACAGACACGTAGCAGTGAATTTCTAAGCTGTTACAAAAATCACATATGACAAAACAAGAAGCTGCATGTAGAACTTGACAACTTGTCATAGTTTTAAAAAGTTGCTTATTGATGGTAGATCAAGTCTTAGATAATCAGGGGAACAAGCATGACAAGCTTGAAGAGTTTTCAAACAAAGCTAAGCTTCTGGCTGCAGGATCAACACATTGTGCTAAAAATAAGCGCAACACAATGTTCACAATCTGGATTACATATTATAAGCAGTTTTTGGTCTGTGCAACTCATTTGTTCAGACAGTATTACAATAAACTGAACTGAAAATGCTTTTCATTTAAGGCTGCCATAACAAACAATTCATCTCCTCAATAAATCCACAATATGAAAGCTTTTCTCTTTTGTGACTCCTTGTTGCTGGAAGTTACTAAACACTAGAATGTAGAAAAGGTCAACTCACCAAACACACTGTTCTGAAACCTAAAGCAGTTGCTGGGCAGAGACTCTTCCTGTGTGGGGTGGGTCGGCTGTGGGCCGTGACTGAAGGCCTGGTCCTGTAGCTGCTGCTCCAGATGATCAATCTCTTCATCACGTAGACGTTCCGGCTGGAAAAAAAGAACAGTCTAAATTGCGAGGAACAAACCAGCACCTCTGTGGTAACAACTGCTTTTTATGTGTCTGTGTTTTCGTTCAACTTCAAGGCTCCTCCACATGCAATTTCTTTGATCAACAGAAAAAAAAATCAGGTGACGGCTCCTAATGCTACAGCAGCTTCATGTCAGATGAAAATGAATTGGAAAGACAGATGCATCACTCTGATTGGTCAGGGCAAACCATGGTTGTTAATCTTGAAGAAGGCCTAAGGGCTGACTTGTCATTTAATACAAGAAAAATGTATATGGAGCCACAGTGTGTGACATCCTCTTCCTTTTCTCCTGGTAAACCATGAACACACTGACAAAACTTACACTGATGAATGTAGTATAGTCTGATTATAGCTGTAATACCAACTACTTTATATATGTATAATATCTGAAGTGAATCCCAAAGTATCAATGCGGGGACAAACTGGAACAAACAGTTTACCTGTGAAAGGTGGATTTGATGAAGGCAAAGTTCCAGCTTGTCCAGATAAAGATCTAGGATGTGCGTGCTGGCCTTGAGCTGGGTTTCCACTGTCAGATCTTGAGTCAGACCAAGAAGCCGGCAGCTGTGTTGCGAGAGTGACTGACGCACCGTCCCTGAGCTGTAGCTTTCCAGGAACTGCTGACAAGCTGCCACATCCACAAACTTCATCTCCACTCCGAGGAAGGGATCAGCATCATGGACCTTTAGTATCTCGTAACCACCCAGACCTCCTGCAGAATCTGACAATGAAGTCTGATTTATAAATGTGAATTCACATCTCATTCAAAACAATTGCAAAATTAGTAGGTGACATCAGGAAGTATTCTTTGCAGATAATCAAGTTTACAGACAAGGTAATGTATCACATTACATTTTAATGCATATAGTCACTTTTTATTTTATTTAATTTCATTCTAACAAAACAGATATTTCAGATCTTTTGTTAGTAAATGAGCTATAAGAGCACAGACTGGTGTTTTTATGCTTTTAAAGATTTTTGGAAACATTTGACAAAATACGAAACATAGGCCTTGTCGCTTTTAGACATTTAATGATCCAGTGTATAAGATCTAGGAGGATTTCTTGGGAAATAATTACAGAGATAGTATGTCATATTCATAACTATGTTTCCATTTGTGTATAGTCACCTGAAAATAGGAACTCTGTTTTCATTATTTTAGAATGACCGATTTATACAGTACTTATAGATGGAGTTGATCTAATGCTTCGACAGTAGCTCAAATGGACTTCCTCTTCTTCTTTGTGCATTACAATCACCTACTATGTTTCAGTGTGAATCAGAGTTACTATCCCTTGAACCAAAAAGCCATTAATGGACTTACACTGGCTGTAAAGACGGACATACATTACAAGGGTGAGGTGAGAGCAGAATGTTTCAATCACCACTAGATGACACACTGAACCTTTAAGGCAGAAATCTTATATATTATAGCTGAGTGATAAACTATGGAGTCAGTGCTCACCTGTAAGAGTCAGCTTGATGACTTTGAAAACGATGAACTTTCCTCGTTCATCTTTGAAAAGTGAGAGCAGGTTAACGCCAGGACAGAGCGACTGCAAAAATAGAACTGCACATCCTGTCCATGGCCTGCCATCCACAGTCTTATCTGCCATTCTCTGAAAACAATAGGACACATAAAGGACAAGGTTTCTTACCTGAGCAAGATTCAAATGAATTGTAAACTTTGAGATTATGTGCTTCATGTGACTGGAAAAAAGGAAATAGATGTTCACTTTCATAATCTTATAAAATCAATTTCCCGAGGGCTCTGCCCAAAGGATCAATAATGTTCTATCTAATCTAATCTAATTTATCTAAAAGATGGTGACTCATTATTTATGTGTGTGTTTATATCATTCACAACTGGACACTATCATCTGAGGCTTGGGAAACATTTTTAAAACAATTTAGAGATAAACTAAGTTCATGACCTGCCTAAATTTAAGAGCCTGAACCAGTGGCGGACAAAAATATGTTACGTTCTGCCATTAAACCACTTGTGGCCTTACTCCACCTTACCCTTTTTTCTACCCCTGCCTCCTTCTGGAACCCTCATTACATAAAAACATATTTAATCTCACTCGTCCCCTCCCCCAGCCCAGCCCCTCACTCCGGTACACTGCTTGAACTACTGAAGCCTGGTGGCTCGCTCTTGGTGTTGTCTCCATGCACAGGATGTGGAAAGAGCATCACTGAGCTGGATTATATGCATGTCCTCATATTTCACTAATACACTGTATGTTTGGCTCCTGGGTCTACAGGAATTTCCACAACTCAGATAGTATGTAATTATATGTGATCCTATCTATCGGTCCTGTGGAAGTATACGGTGAGATTAGTTCACCAGCTGTATGAGGATTAAATGATCATCAGGAGCTTAAAATATATCATTTAGCTTTGGCTGACAAAAGGCAACCTCTAGTATTCCCTGGACAGTCAGCTCATAGGACATTTGGGCAAAGAATAAATTCAGTTTTTTTACTCCATAACCTGATTGTTGTAAACTGGTGTTAAATTAAAGTTAATCTTAAATGCTTTTTACTCCAAATACAGTAACACAGATGGATGTTCATTTTAGAAAAGAAAGACCTTTACTCACAGTACTTTCAGTTTGATTGACATCTTTTTCTTAAAAATTACCCAAAATATTTATTTGAACTCGCCTTTGAACTTGTTAAAAACAAAGAAAACTGCACATCCTCATATGAGAGGCAAAACTGACCAAATGTAATTTTTGTGCGATAAATAATGCTGAAAAAAAATGGTGGTAACTGATTTTCTGACAATCAACAAACTGACTGATTATCTCATAATAAACTTTCATCAAAGATAGTAGTATTTACAGCCCAGTACATGAATGTAACAGTAAGACTTTAACAGTTATAATTTGATAAAATGAAAAGTTAATCTCATCTTCAACTGCTAAAATGAAAACAGTGGCTGATGTTTTGTATACAACATACTACTTTTGGGCCTAGATGGATAGTCCTCAACAGGCCTTGTAGTTTTTTTTATACCAGCGCCCTGAGCATTTCCATTTTGTGCAACTCTATTAATCTTTCGTCACTTTTCAGATTACAATCGAAAATTCATTGTTACAAAACAGGCCGGTTTTTGTAAATTTGTGAAAGTTGACTTTTCAGAGAATATGTGGTTCTCATAAGGACAGCAACACTACAAACATATGTTAGGATATGATGGATTGCTGTAGATTAAATGACCAAAAGTATATAAAATAGTTAAAATTAGTTCAACCTCAAACACCTGCAGCGGTAAAATGTGAAAAACACATTAGCACAGCAGTAATATGAATCTAAACATCTAAACCAGACTGCAGCACACTGGGAGGACTACAGAGAGCATCACCGTTGCCCCCTGTCCTCTATCCAGGACTTGTACTGCTCCAGAAAGCTTAAGTCACTGAACTCTACCAGGTATTGTGCCATTCTCCAAACACACATGTTCTCTTCTGGATGTGCAAGGTCAAAATTGGATGTTTCAGTAAAATAATGCCCCTTGAAACACATCCAGTGCAATGACATGTAGAAACTGTCAAGAATTTAGTTTTGTTAACAATACACAAAAAATAATAATTTGCATTTAATTGTGTCTGTCTGATGCAGCCACACCTTTTGAAACACAAACACCACAAATATTTCATTATAATATCTAATATTGTGTAACACTTTAAGGGTGTTCAAAAACGTTTTTCCACTACTGTGTGTTTTCCAATTTCCTTAATGTCTTGAATTCCAACTTCATAATAGCATGACACCAGCAGTGACCACTCCAGTGTACAGTTTTATTTTTCAAACTTTAATCAAATTTTTATGCATACTTTAGTCGAGCAGAAGTACATTAGTGTGTGTGTGTAAATAGCTTTTGCATCACTCTTTGCAGGGCATTACTTTAAAGTGTGTGTAATAAGTGTGTTGATAATTTTTTCCAAAAACGATGGAAATGTTTGTTTCATTTTGCTTTACCTCTGGGGGTACTTATGTTTGTAAACCCACATAAGTTCATTCATGCCTGTTCTGGTCTTACCTCAAGGCCCCGGGCCCCTCTAAACGGTTGCTAAGCGACACAGTCGTGCAGGTGATTTTCGACTAAAGCACGTGAGGACGTAGCTATTACAGGCGTGATTTTTATCAGCAACATCAGCATTATGAGATCATTTGAGGCCACCTGGTAGATGAATTATTCTCTTTTCAAATCAGTACTTTTAAAGAGATAATCGCCTTTATTTTTTTGTCGTGAATTGAGTTTGGGAACGGTTCACCTCTCGACACAACTGCCGTAAAACTTCGACCACAGTAACCGAAACAAACTGAAAAAGTGTAAAATAATCACCAAAAACATAACCAGCCACAAGGGCACTGTTTCTAACTTATTATTCGTATGATTAACAATGAAGTGACAATTAGTTAAAGTAAACACAAACTTACCTCACAAACTTTGTTCGCTTACACTTCCGGCTGATGATTCACACCCACCGATACAGTAAAATCTTACTCACCTCCCATTGGCTGAGTGGAAATAGAAGATGACGCTGATTGGTGAACTGAACAAGCTGCCTGCCGAGAGTCATGACGGGAAGGAAGGAAGTGTGTTTTTTCTCAAGTGGGAATTCATAAGTAGGGCATGATATCCGCGAAATCATGTTGCGGTTTTTACACGATTTTCACACATATGAGAGTGAAATGTATTGAACTGCGAAATGAAGGAAGTGGATGAAATATATAAAAATAACGAAGATGACCCGTCTCCAGATTGACCCAGTGACCATGTCACAAACATTTATAACATCAATGAAGTGCCAAATGAGCTGGAGGTATTGATTTTGTCCACCTCCTCAGAGTGACTGCAATTGACTTAACACTAGATGCCACAAGCTGCTGCATATACCAGAAAGACAAGTGGCAGTAGAAAATGCAGACCTAATACATTAGATTTATAGTTTTAATTGCATAAAAAATCCATCCATTTGGATTACAGTTTTAAGATTAAAAAACTAATACCAATCAGCCAAGCGTAAATAAAACAAGTAAGCATATTTATGTAGTTGTAGCTCACTAATAAATTGAATATTTCAAATAAGCAAGTTAATATTTTTGTTAATGTTTGACTGAAAAATATGCATCACACTGAGTTAATTAGTTTGACCAAATTGTAGTCCAAATTCAGTTGTTTAATATCCATCCTCATTTCATTGATTGTATGAGTCAGTTTTATTATTAGGCCCTGTTACATGGTGACAGCAGTTATTAAACTGAATAAATTTGTCATTTGGCAAGATTCATGTCTTATGACGGTCAATGTAGTAAAAAAATTATTGCTGCTTGGAGCTTTGCATCAATGCAATTGCTTTTATGCTGTTTTATGATTATTTTATTTGCGTATGTTGTATTTAGTATTTATTACTAATTACTTTTTAAGTCATGCATGACAGTGAATTTTGTTGCATTATTTCTAAACATGTGATGACAATAAAACTATTCTATTCTATTCTCAAATGTGAAAATGAATATATCACACAATAAGCAAAGTCCAAACACCTACCCATTATATTTATTGGTATTTAGCTTATGGTTAAACACAATAATCGATTAAAGACTCAACTCTGAGCTCTTGAAACATGGAAACAATACTAAATGCTAAATACTTTGGAATTTAACAGCTTTAATTCAAACCAATTAAAGCAACGCAACGTGTAAATCTAAAAAGACATTATTCATTCATCTTATGAACCCGCTTTATCCTCACTAGTGTCACAGGGGTCGCTGGAGCCTATCCCAGCTACTTAAGGGCTAAGGCAGGGTACACCCTGGACGAGTCCAAAAAAAAGACATTATTATTATTTATTATTTATGTTAGTGTTTCTGGAAACAAGTCCGATTGTTTTCACATTAGCTGCTTCACATGGGTGGCAACAACTGCATTTTTTGTTTTCACTCATCTGGTGAATCATCGATTAAATAAAGAGATGGTGGTTCTGCACATCATCATGTCATCATAATGGTAATTTCTTCCCATTGAGCAGCCCAGCACAAATCACAAGACCATCTGGTGTAGAAAATATGCTTTACCTCATTGTCAAAGTGATACAGTCTAAATACAGTTCATTGTCAAAATAGTAAAGACAGATTAAATAAAAAGAATGTCAAGAAAAATATATCTATATATATATTTATTCATAGTACACAAAGGAGAAGTCATAAAATACTTTGCAGGTTGAACTACCAGATGATTCAGTGAAGCTTCTGTGGTTGACATGTTTGACAAATTTGAGTGTTTCCTTGTCTCTGTAGACAAGTGCGAGGGAATTATCTTCTGGATGCACTGTCAGCAGCTGTAATGAAGACAAATCCAAAGCAAAGATCTGTAAAGAACTAGTCACACATGATCAACTATGTTTCATTCAGTGATTAACACTCACCTCTTCATCCTCTTCATTAGCAACATAACATGTGAAGCCTCCAAACTCCGTCTGCCAATCTGAGAGAGACAAAACTCGTCAATCTCACAGGCTGATCAATGATTGGTAGATTATTCCTTCAGTGGGTGTGCATGTGTAGAAACTCACCCACACATCCAAAAGGCAAAACCAGATCTAGAGCGTATTCGGCTCGTGCTGCTTCTCCATCATGAAGCAGAGTGTAGTTGCCCTGCGACCATCGGCGCAGTTCGCCGCTGCATTCAGGTGTACTCAACTCTAAAGAATAAACAAAGTGAATATGCCAGTACAGAGACACCAAGGTGACACTTCACACTTTTAAAAAACACAAACCTGGCTCTCTGCTATTGTTTACTGATGATGATTCAGCTGAAGAGCCTGAGGCTTCTTGAGCCTGTCCGTTGTCTTGCTCCTTCTTCACTTTATCTTCATCATCGTCATCGGCAGGACAAAGGTAGTGCAATCGAAGCCCGGTGAAGTTGGAGAGAAGCAGGAAGAAAGCCTCTGAACGTAGCAGCTCCCAACATGTACTCACACACTGAGGCAAAGTATCCAGTGCAGCCACTTCATAACATCTACACAGAAACACAGTGCATGGAAATATGGTTCATATGAGTCTATATATTAACCAGAGAAGATGGCAGTAAGCATGCACAGGTGTTTTGAGACATGTAGGAGGGTTAAATATGTAATTGACAGCTGTAATTATCAGTCTCTGAACAGATTCTATCAAATGAGACATTATTCCGCTTCTCTACTCTCTTGGAAAAATGGCTTCACTTTTATAATACAACAGTGTGAAAGAATGTCCAGTCATGTATCTTTATATTTTGTCTATTGATTTGGAACAAGAGGAGAGTTGCAGAAGGAAGGAAGAAAATTCCTGCATTTTTTCCCCAGTGATTTCAGCTCATGCAGCTTTAAGCGTGAGTAATGTAGTGAGTAAGTAATGAGTTCAAAACAGAATAGAGCTTTAGAAACAATTATTAAACCACATGGGATCTTCTGCAGAAATTCATTAAAAATAACAGTCTATCAACGTGAACTTCACTTTAATATTAACTGCTTCTAGATTGTTTTTTCCAAAATCAGATGTTCTTTATATATGCGTTTCCATACTAATTCCAATATACTGTAATTCTTCAATAAATTTGTACAGCATTTTGTTCTCAGATCTGCACTGAAGAAAACCCTGAATGCATTAGGAGACACATTTATGACTAAATCACTTCACTACTTTATCACAGGGGTCTAAATCATTAATTCCAAAGTTGTGCAGACAGATGGAAAAACAGCTTGGCTTCACTGTTGGACAGGGCTGCTTGACAGCAAGGTGAAGCAATAAAATATTCTAAATATAGCATTAAATTAAACTGATATTGATTCTTTTTAAGTGTTAAAATGTCCTTTTTGCGGGTGCTCTGTCCACAGCTGACACAGTTTAGCTTCCAGGCCAATACTACTGTCTGCTTCTCTAAAGTACAAGTAATACCAAGACTATGTATAAATTCATACAATCTGATGTTTAACAATCCAATCCAATGCTACTTTAACATGTCATGGAAGTTAGAAATGAAGTCTGATCAGGTAACACATCCCACCTCTTATTGGGTGGCCCTCTCCACGTCCACTGAATCTGAGCGACTCGCAGTGCTTCACTCACCTCCATGAACTTTTCCTCCTGAGGATAAGACCCGCAATTAATGAGCAGAAAAAGGAAAATGACACATAGAAAAAGAGAGGGAAAGTACCTTAAGAAAATCTTTGAGCTGGATTTCAGAACTGTCTTCAAACTCTTCCTGAATCTGCTCTTGGTAGGAAATATCCAGGTAGATCGGGTTCACCCACTCCAACAGCAACGTCTCCTGGTTGAACACACAAGTAAAAGAGAAGTCTTAAATATACAGTGTGTAATTTCTGCCACTAGTAGCCTCATGATTAAAAGATAAACGATGAAGAAGCAGGCGTTGTTTTGAAGTAGTGTGGGATCATGGAAGTAGAGAAAAATCAATGAAATGATCTGATGTGACTCGGGCAGAAATCGCATTACGGGCAGACAAGGTATTAAAGCTCTATTCACATTATGTTTAGTGACGTATATTAATCTTGTGGTATTTTATTCTAGCGAAATAGCTGCAAGTCAAGTTAAATGGCATAATGACCCTAAGCAACAAAATCAAATGCTTTTGGATTGATGAAAACATTTGACATATTAAGTTCAACAAAAATATGTAACATAGATTTAGCTGACATTATAATGAAAAAATATATATCGCAGTTAAATATCTTCAACAAAAATGCAAATATAGCAGACACTTCTGCAACTAATTATTAAGCAAATACAGTGGTTTAATAATTAATAATTAGTATGATAAAATCTGATAACAGCAAAACACCTTGAATAAATTATGTATAAAGACAATAAATATTGAAATAGTAAAATTTTCAAATGATCAAGAACATTTTTCAAACATGATTCTTGTGTGTAGCAACATATAAATGAGGTTAAGACAAATTGGTGTAATTTCTAAAAGATGAGGACGATGAGGAGAACACGGCTTCATTAAGAGAAGAACAGTGACGGATGTGAACTCCGCAAAACAGCTGTTTCTTACAACCTCCAGAAAAGCAAATGCAGCAAGACACCACTAAGATCCACACAGGAAGAGGCAGAAAACACACCTCAACATTACATCATTGTGGACTAATATTATTTAGAATTTCTAGGGCTGTATGTGTGCACTCACATCTCTTGGTAAGTGTGGGCTCCTGGGGACGGGGGGCTCAACGTAGCGAGGAGGACGTTCGAGAGATGGTCCATGAAACCAGCCGCTCAGGGAGAGACGACACTTATCCTGTGACAAAACCTCAGACACCTGGACAGACACAGGGGATGTGGTATGCTCAGAAGAAAAAACAGCTTCAGGTTGAAATCTATGAAATGATGAATTAAGATGAATTCATTCTTACTTGGTGAAAAGAAACGGGAGAAACCTCGAAGAGGACGAGCGTGTTCCAAGATGGTACAAGTGACTTCACGATGTGCTGCGGTTGGAAATTACCTAAAGAAAATATCACAATAATACATTATGCATAATTTTTTGTTGAGAAACAGAAAAACCACACACAAATTGCGATGCTCACTGTCTGTTGTGTACAGATCCAAAGTTCCTCCATCGCTGTTCTGCCACGGAGGAACCAGATACAGAATAAAAGCAACACGCCTGCCCTCCAGTTCATCATCATGACACAGAAGAACATCTGAGAAGAACAGCACACATACAAATGTACACACGAGTATTCTATTCATCAGTACATTATTAAAAGTGTCTAAGAGTAGCATAGTCTTTTATTAACAAAGATCACCTGTGTATTCATATTTGGCACAGGAAATGTCCACAGTGGGCTCCAGTTCAACCCCCAACACTTCCTCCAGCCACAAGCGGAAACGGCCAAACAGCGCTGCTCTAAAAATGAGAATTTAATTAAATATACTGCATTTCTTTGAGCATCTACATCATCATGTGTGGTGTAATGACGCTAGCTGGTGAGACTGACATACTTGAGACAGATTTACTCTAGTGCCCAAACTTCCCTGACATTTTGTTGTTGCATAAATAATAGATGATCTCAGGAGGAAGCTGTCATTGTGTATTTATTTATGATATTTAATGAATGGGCTTCACTGTGTGTCATGTCTATAATGAAAAATGTGCATTATTGCTAAATAAAAAGAGAGATTTTTGAAGCATTTTGCTACTTGTGTAGTGTTTGACAGAGACTTGTCTTAAAATGTGATACATAGAAAGATATCAGAGTGGAATACATTTACATATAGAAATGTGGTTTGTTAATCCCAAACCTCACACAATGATGACACTGAGCTACACTACGTGGCTGCATGTAACAAACTGAATATAAAAGTGATAATTATCTTCAACACACAAAAAACATGTTTATGGTGGTTTTTGTCGGTCTTTCATCTAAACTCTACTGTAACTTCTCTTTATATCTGAGAGAAAAGATACCATATTCGAAATGTGACTTCATTGATAAGTAGATTTGTTTCCTTTTCATTAAAGCTATTTTCCAAACATTGTAATAATATCGGTCTGAATTTCAGTGAAGAGGCATTGCTTCTACTCAAATAACAAGAAAAAAGTGCCATCACAGCACCAATGCCCTCCACAAACCTGAGAAACACCTTGAATATTGTGTTGCAAGATACTGCAAACCTGTCATTCATGCCAATAAAATATAGTGACTCGAACTGAACTTGTATGGGTCTCACAGGTGCTGACTTGCTCACACTGATCATGATTTAGACCCAAATATCTTTTCCATCTTTGCCTTGGCTCCTGCACTAAACTCTTGGCAGGTTCGTTGGCTCTTAATGTTGAATAATTTTACAATGACAGCTTTGTCTTGAGTCATTTGTGTAAAAGCCTCATCATTTTCACCAGGGTAATGACTTACAGAGTGTTATGTGTTCACTGCCAACTCCAACACTGCTACCAGCTTGAATAAGAAACTTAACATTTAAATAACGATTTCATTGACTGAACTGTCCTCACTGTTGGCTGCAGAAAGCCGATTTTTACATTACATTCACTGCACATTTCTGCTTAGGACAATGTCAATATCACCATTAAGAATCATCATCAATTAAGGCCGTGCAGCAAAACATATATACTGTACATACATTAGCCCCCTGTATTATTTACAACCACCTTCAGCCCTTGTGTGCTGTGCCCTAATTTCTAAACATGCCTTGTTGATCCCCTGCAGCTTTATCAAACCTCATTTACAGGATGTGTCTGACAAAATCTGCAGCTAAATTAATCAATGATGAATGATGATATGACATACAGTGCTAATTAAGCAGCAGATATAATCTCTAGCTCCACCTGCTGGTTCTGATGAGTAAAGTCTAGACACCAAATTAGCTCAATTTAAATCCATACAAACTATATAATA
>JAPQRQ010000018.1:34325390-34352091 GCA_037367365.1 Apogon talboti | reverse complement strand
TAATGACTCTGACATACTCAGGTTTTATAACACAACATGTTTCAGTCAAATTTTGTCTGAATAACAAAAAAAAAAGCTAAAAATTGTGGGCATCTGTGATCTCAGTCCCGTATAATTCTGCCGTGTCTGATTTGTACTAAAAATTTAATTACAGATGACCTACCCAATTTCAGCAAACACAACTGACATCACTGTGATTTGGAGTCATTCGCAACAGCACAATTATTCTGCTTATTTCCTGGTCAAGGACTAGGAATACTGCGCTGGTGATGATAAATTTAAGTTTTAAAGGTGTTTTGAGTGCAAATATGAGGCTCATGTCACAATATAACATGGATATTCAGCAGAAGAGCAAACTTTAATCATTCAGAAAAGCAACATCTCAATAGATAATGAGATGGATGACATGCATGACAGCAGAAAAAAAAACCTTTTCTGTCTTTCAGTAATTATCTGTAAGTGGTGAGCCTGTTTTTAACATCAGAACTGAGGAACAATGGCTGCAAATTAGAGTAGAAAACACTAGTGGCTTATTGCATGAGAAGGTGCCGTATGAAAAATAGATGTGGGTGTTATTTTCCAAATCACTGGAGGTCCATAGGGTTTACCAGTCCCATCTGAATAAGGCTTCAGATAATGACAGAGGGCAGAAAACTTCTTTTTCTAACAACTAGAGGTGTTCTCTAAGGTTGTGAGTTGAGGCAATGATCACTGTCTCTGTGGTAATGTCACTGGACTAATATTGAATGATCATAAATGTCCTTTAAAACACTTATGAGTATAAAAAGTATCAGATAAATAGACACAACACTGCAGTGGATGTAGTTTGAAAGACAATACAAGTGGTCAACATAGATGATTTCCATTTCACATGAGCCAATACTATGAACTGTCAGAACATTTATCATCTTTCTATTCAGATACACAGTAAAAATATGTACATACACAAAAACACTAAATATTTACCTTAAGCCTGTGATATGTGGCTCTTTTCTCTTCTTAAGATCATCTGACTGCATGGAAAAAAAGAAGAAAAAACTTAAAACACAAACACAAACTGCTTTTAGGGGTGAATAAGTTGTTCCTACCTGTTTAAATTTGTACAAATCGTTGGACTTTTCGTGGAAGTTGAGCCCCAGCAGCTCCCTCTGCAGGTTCTCCACAAAGCTCTCATTGCCAATGAAGTTTTTAATGACACAGTGAGGGAAAGGATGACAGTCCAACTCTAGATCTCCTGACCAACAATAAGATAAAATAATGAGTCACAGAGAACTCCTTATAAAATCATTTAAATGCATAAATCGGTTAATTATAAATTCAATATAAAGTAATGCTGATAAATGAAGAGACCACATTCATAAAACATGTTTGTTTGCCAGTTTGTTTGTTTCTTCCTTCGCACAAAGTAAAAATGTTGCCAAAAAAACAACAAGAAAACACTAGAGGGAAAGTGGACATCAATTTGTACTGAACTCTAAAAGGAAAAACAAACTGCTTGAAACTAATAAGTACTTTTACTGACATGTTTTACTTAAGTTCAAATTTGAGGGACTTTTATCTGCTTTCTTTGAGAATTTTTGTTTTCTGTAACTTTTTCCATATTTATACCTTTAACATGATTGTGTATTGCTGTAGATTAAAATAAACAGCAGTTTATAAAGCAGTTAAAATTAGGTCAACGTTAAAGATTTGCAGCTGTATCTTTTTCACATGTTTACTTAAGTATAAGGATCATCATCACAGCATGAGATCACAGGAGAAGCTGCTCTAACTAACAATGAACTGAGGGACACTGGTTTCCAGTACTATGTACCTTATTACTAGAATGATTTAAAGAATAGTTAGAATCTACAACCCCACTTTGAAAAACATTTGAATGCTGTGCTCAAAATGTAAATAAATACAGAAGGAAATGATTTGCCAATCTCATCACCCCATATTTTGACATGAAATATAAAATAGAAATAGAAAAAAAATTGAAAATAGTACATAAAAAACATATCAACTGAGACAATGTACCATTTTAAGAAAACAAATAAAGTACTTTTGTAGTTTGATGTTAGTTGACACATCTGAGAAATAGGGTTGCAATAATAAAAATAAAACAATAATTCAGTTTGACTTTAAAACTCTAATTGCCTCTATTTTTTATTTTAAACAACACTCATCACCATTTTAACTAGTATTACTAACTGTGTGTATTCATATGGATTGAATTGTGTTGTAAATGTGTCTGTAGATGCTGTATTAGTTGTACTTGTGTTTCTTTTGATACTTGATCTGATAGATAACATATACATAAATATGGCAATTTCAATATAACATGCATTAGTAAAACACTGGCAGGCCATTTGGCTGCGCAACTACTATACCTTTTTGTACTTGAAGTACATTGTGGTAGTAACCGATAGTTTTACTCATGTTTTTAATTAAGTTTATCACAGAAGTGTATTTTCACAGTATGGAAGTACTACTTCTTTTAAAGAACTAAAATCCGTTTGAATCATTGCCATAAGAAATTTACTGTCTCCTTATAATGTATGTTTCTTTCATATTTCACATTTTTTAAAAGGTGGTTAAGTCTTTCTACATTCATCCCTCGCATATGTATAGTTTTCGTGTTAAAGCAATGTGGAGGACTGAAAGTTGTCTACGTCATACGCGATGTCTAGGTTTGCAGATGTTTATAAATCTGATCTAACGATATTACATATGTACTGTATTTGTTTTTCCTTCCTCCTGTTCTGACCCTGTTTGTAGTGACTCCTCCGGCTCCATGCTTCTTTCACCGCCCTCTTCACCTGCTCGTCTTCCACCACTGAACAAAGTCCCACTGTTTCCTCACAGTTCTTCTTCTTCTTTTTCTTTTTTTCGGTGCTTCCACACTCCTGCGGTCGTTTAGAAGCCATGTACTAAATGTCAGACCTAAAACCTGAAGATCACTCTGTTTGTCAAAAGATCTGACAGGGCTAACTTTGGTAACGTGTGTAGAATTTGGCCACAACGCGTCGCGGACATATGACGTAGTTAGTATAGTTGATCCTGAGTTTAGACTGTCAGGACAAATTAAAAAAAAAAAAAAGATAAGCCAGAAGAGGCGCGTATATGATTAAACGTTGCTGTCGATATTCATTTTGAAACTAACAATAATAATAATAATAATAATAATAATAATAATTATTATTATTATTATTATTATTATTATGTAGGGAATCAACCCAGTATTTCATGACCCTGAGCAGGATAATCGCTTTGGTTAAAGGTTAGAGGAGACGGATATATATGATGGAATATGATTATGTCTGAAAGTGAGTAACCAGTCAATTTTATTAACCTACATACAAATGTTGTGCTTTACTGGCAACAGATACACATCTTTCCAAAGGTAAAGTTATTTCATACTGTCCATTTTTTTTCCACAGAGCGATTTTATTCCCCATCTCATCTAACATCTTTGCTCTGTAAACACTAATGCTAGTCTATGTAAACTGGAATTGTGTTGAAACAACAAACTCACAACTTTTATTTTTAAAACTGGATGCCCATCTTCCATGAGATGAAAGTGAGATTCTGGAGCTATGAATAACCAGACGGAGTGAAAAAATGAGAACTATTTAAGAGAAAAAGGTTTGCACATTTATCAGTCAACTTGATTTTAGACATTAACTATAAGTATAATCTGGTATTTTGACTAGATGGTGAGGCCCTTCCTGCTGCCAGTTTTTGTCATTTTTCTACAACAACTTCAAGTGTACAAGGGAATCTACTCAAAATCATATTTCCAATCTATATTCATGATTATGTGGTCGTGGAAGTGCAAGAAGAGTAGCCTGTCAGGTAAAGTCCAGGGCAAAACTAAATGACTTATAATTGCTCTAAAGGCTGAGCATCACAAATACTCAATTTTACCAGTTTAATATGTCTCTAAAGAGGAGCCCTAACATTTATCACCAGTTCTATAGATATATTGGTTTTCTTATCATCTTCATATGTTGATTAATGTGATCAGAGAAATGATTGTAGGTCTGACTATCTTTCAGAAAATATAGTATCCTCAAAAAATAAAAAAGCCATCATACAGAATGTTCCACTGAAATAGACTTCTTTAGTACATTTCAAATGTTCCAACCAAATTGCCCTTTGCTGTGACATTTAAAGAGTTTATTTCAGTTGTTGAAGTGAAGGTTGCTTCTTAAAGAGATGTGTATTGTTTAAAACTCAATAAATCAGCCACCCAGTTGCTTTTTTGATTTTGTAAAAACACATTCAAAGGACTGCTTTATTAAAAAGAAAACAGACGTTGGTACAGGTTAAAATGACATGAAACTGAATGGTGTAGTTTGTTTAATCAAACAATGTCCTCTTGTGAAGGGCATAAAATCAGATACTTAACATAATGGAAGTTGTACTTGCATACTACAAAAACTGAATGTTTAAAGAAAAAAAAAAAAAAGACCCACGTTATCATTATTTTTCAACAGTATAAACACCCCTGCAGATGGTCAAGACTCCTGACATGACACACTCAGACAGGACTGCGCTCACAGAGACAGCCAGCCACATTTCATACTTCACATTAGTTGTAGATGAAGTTGAACCTGTAAAAAGAATTGAGTACCATTAATATACATGACACCAGACAATAAAAACAAGTCGCTGCTGGAGGACAAACATCTGATCTTGTCTAAATGAAGCATGATGATTACAAAACTGAAATCAGCATCTCTCCTGCGTCAGTATTTTAAGTTGTGTGAACATGGAAACTGAATCACTAATGTCTAAACTGTTGTTTTGTTTTTTTTTACAACAATGGCATTCATCATGTATTCACATTCTGAAGATAATATGTGCTAACTTGGTCAAATTTACTGATAGATATGAATACCAAGCTAAAAGAATACATTTAAGTAGTAGAATCCCTCAACTCAGTTTTAGACACTTGCTGTTGTGCTTGTGGATTGTGACAAAATCTCCCTGTAGGATCCAACAGTAATCACCATCATGTTTGGATTGAAGAACCTTGGAACCTGGTTTCCATTTCAGAAATATCTGGATGAAATTTATCACCTGCTCATTCTTTACATCACCCAAATTAGGGGTAAAAAAAAGATTTGTCTGTTGCTTGAAGCCTCTCCCCAACTCACTTTTTAATCCAAAACATTTCTTAAGCTGCTTCATTTTTTCTATTAACCTCTGATAGAGAATTTTTCTGGGAACAGCAGTACAAAGACAGAGAAACACTCAGAAGACTCCCTAAATGTATTATACAGGACAAACTAAGGAAAGCGATTAACCCACGTATGCACATTTGTAAAGGATACAGAGGCAGATGGTTTAGGCCAACTATGTCTATGAATAAACAGGAGATCCAGATGGAGGACAGAGTACAATGTAAATTCTACACACAGCTGCACACCAAGACCCACAGCCTGAAGATGGCTACAACAACAAGTTGTGGTATAATACCTCTAACAACCTCTTCTCCCTTTTTCAGCCAATTAAAAACACACACAATACCTGCTCAATAGCTGCGGTAGACTGGAAATGATCGGTCCATATCCAGGGGCATTGTCATATAACTCAAACAATGGTGCTGCCACCAGTTTGTAGTTCTTGGGGACAGCAAACAGCGCTGCAGAGACAAAAACAAAAATTGCATATTTCAAAACCAGATAGATCAGAATTCAGTTATTTAAGGAACCTGAACATTTACATATATTACTCTTCTAATACTAAAACTATTCCAGAGCTTCAAGTATTAACATTCTCACCTTTTTCTTGCAACTGAACGAGGAAAAGCTTCTTATGCTCCTTAGGTTTGGTGATGTGAGCTGGAATATATGGGTACTGAAAGACAAAACCAAATAAGTTCAGTTTAAAGCCCATGATATTACTCTGATGAGCTCACATAGATTCACAGTGAAGAGAGAAACAAAGAGAACCATCATCGGCTACAAACCTGTGGAGGCTCAAAGTTGGGGCGCCACCAGTTGCCAATGCAGTCATCGATCACCCAGTCCTGCTTGACCCCATCCTGCCTTCCTAGAATCTATCATCCAAACAAAAATCAGCAACAAAGCTGGCACAGCAACACCAAACTAATACACTTATGATGAGATGACAGTTACCTCTGTCATCAAGCGTTTAAGACCCTCCACCTCATCCTCTCCTGGACTCAGCTCCCCACCAGGCCTGCAGGAGAGAGACACGCCATCAGAGGATTACCAAAATAAAACACCTGTAAATGTTTCTAAAATGAACAGGAAAAACTCACAGTTTGAAGAAAGTGGTTCCCAGTTGCAGGAGTAAGACATGAGGCAGTCTGTGTTCATGGACAATGAGAACGCCCTCCACTGTCCTCCTCATCCCCATTTTATCAAACTCCTCTCGCATCCGCTGGAACCGGGCCGCCACCGAGCTGTCCTTCTCATACAGAGGCTCTTTGGTGCCAAATGTGTAGTTGGTAAGAGGATATCTGGAAAAGGAAGATGGATTTAAATTATTTTTTTAAAAATATTGAAAATCAAAGATGATTGAGAATACGATACTACATCACCTTCTATAATTTGAGGTGAAGTACAATGAGGCATATCAAAATAATACTAGCATTGCATAGCATACAATACCATAAAGCAAAATGTATCCATAACAATGAGCAATCAAGCAATCAAGTCATTTATCAAGGAATTTTTTGTATTAATTTCATTGCAAATGTATTTTCTGTTTTATATTATATAGGCTGTGAGAAATTATGATAATTTATTTTTTAACAAATGCACTAACTAATAATAATTACAGCTACTAACCTAAATGTGACAAACATTAAACACATGACCCATTCGTCATTCTTTAGGAGGATCCACAGTTAGTTTCCATAATGCAGGTAGGCTGATTTAGATAATAATAATAAAAAAACAATTATATAATAGGTCTTAGAACTACAGTGGCCGTCCTCCATAAACTAAGGTAGAAAAGGATTTCAGACAGTCAGAGGTCGTTAATATGGGTGATTTAAGTCCATTTTAATTGACTGTGAAATGTGATAGCTCCTAACCTTAAACGTATAAATTGGGGACTACAGATGAAAATTAGCCAAAGGCTAACTCTGGTACCATGCATCAAATGGCAACATTTATGTTTCAAATTGTACATGGTTCCTAATAAATAAAGTATAAGTATACTGCTTTATGACTTACACCTGTTTACGTCCTTGATCTTGATGTAAATTATAGTGAATATGCCGTCCATTGTTGGGTGTTTAAGCTGTATTCATACTGGTGACAAGTATTTGTGTTTTTCTAACTAGATAATTGTTGAAAAGGCGATTTTAGCTGATCTGTTTTTCATTATGAATAAATCCAATTTACTCAAGCTTTGTTATTGAAATCAACACTGTTACCTGCTTAATATCAACAGCACACAGAATCGTCTGACTTTGGGCCAATAGGACAAGAATGCATAGTATATTCAGGCATTAAATATTCTCCTATCGTCGACAGATATGCTGTGTGTGATATAAATTGTAAATATTCGGTGTGATTCGATCGTGATCTCGGGGACCTCATTGACTGGTACAAACATTACAAATGGCTGAACACAGGAGCACTTAGCTTAAGCTAGTTTGGTTTTACGGTCCGTTCACATTTGTTATCGTTGCTGTTCTAGTATTGTAACATCATAGTAAAAATAAACAGCAGCCTTTCGAGCCTGGCCTCCTTATGAGACACAATAAACTCACAGGTTGATGGTCCTCTCCAGTGTGAGCGGCTTCGCGGGCCCACTGATGTATTTGTTCCCGAACTGAACGGCACCACCGCGCGGCCAGCCGGTGGACGAGCGACTGGGAGGGACAACCGACATAACGAACCGAGTTAAACCGTCTACAGACGACCTTCAGTCGGGAGCTGGTTTGTATGTCGATGGATTATCAAAGCAACGAGGCTAATTCTCAACACTTCTGCAGATAGTCCACAATAATTTCTCCGCTGTCGGTTTCCTCGGTCCTCTACTTCCGGTATGGTTTTCTAACCGTTACATCCGGTGGCGCCACCTGTTGGTCTGGTGGAGAACAACAAGCTCCATACAGTGCAACCAACAAAATGCAGTTCTACTAAACCAGGGGTATCAAACATACGGTCCGCAAGCCAAAACCGGCCATCCAAACGATTCAATCTGGCCCAGAGGATGAATTTGCAAAGTGCAAAAATTACACAGGCGACATCAAGTGTCAAGGGTATCACTGAGTCAAGAGTTTAAATGTTATATTTGCCCTGTTACAGATGCCTGTTACTAAATGGTTTGTGCCTTTGTAGAGTCACTGTGATCTGTAAATGATAAGGTGAGACATAATTCTGTTAAAATTGCCCTTATTTTTCTGTAGAAATTTCTGTTTTTTCATAGAGGTTCAGGTTATTCACCTTTTGTGAAAGGATACTTTGTGAATGTAAACATTTTCATATTGTAATTTTACTTTTTTCTCTAAAACAAATAGGAACATGTGGAGTTGTTATTATATATATAACTTATTGGGCTATTATTTTACAAGTTTGGCCTGTTTAAGGTTAAATTATATGTAGCCACTGAACTAAAATGAGTTTGATATCCATGTACTAAACCATGATGTACATTTTGTTAAGTTTTAGCCAGGGGCGCTGAAAGAGGAAGAAAAGTGATGATAATTCTAAGGGCCCAAGACTAACAGGGGACCTAAAAATAATTTAACATTGGTTAGTATTTTACTAAAATTAGTAACCCATCACCATGAAAGCATGTTTGCTTCGCAAGGTATTAATACACATCAAGTGTCTGGCTCAGGCTTAGTCCTCCCACTCCTGACAAATACCTGAAGGAGGAGGTGAGGGGGTTTTTTAATGTCAAAATGTAGGAGGAAATGTATTATTCCACATTATTCATTTTATAATATATAATATTACGATCTTCTAAATAATGATCCATAGGTAAAACAAAACTACCTACATTTCTCATTGAATGCTGCACAGTTTTAGTCAGTTTTAGTTTTAGCCAGGACCATATATAGGTGACACTGTGGGGCCAGGGAGAAGTGTGGAAGTGGAGGGAAAATTGAAAGACAGTGCCACTGCCCAGAGGCAGACAAAAAAGTGACATTTACTTCCATCCAAAAAGTAAAACTAGATTTTATTTGTATTTATGATGTAAAGTAAAATCGGATACTGTTATCATTAAAAAAATATGTAAAAGATGGCTTAAAGATGGCATCTTGCATCTGTCTCCTCAGTCTTGCATGAAATCACGAAATCTATTGTAAGCTGAATATTGTTTCATGCCTGCACAGTGTTACATTTTTAGGGTTTGCATGGTTTGCTGTATTGAAGTGGTGGGGCCCAAAGGGCTTTTTTTTCAAAGGACCCAAAATCCATGGAACCTGCAATTCTGTACAAGATTTTATAACTGTGATGTATGTATTTTTCCCATAATGTCAGCTAGATATGTTACATAGTTTGTTGATTTGTTATTCTAACTTTATGGACAACAGTGTGCAAGAAATCAAGTAATCATGAATGAAAAGCCGTAAATATCCTACTTTAAAAAAATATTTTAATGATGTAATTTTATAACGAATGAAAAAAACTTTTATTATGTAATCTTCATAATTTTAAGTGGTTTCTATGGCTGATTTGATGTGACCTGATGTGATCTATTATGTGTTACTTATACTAGACTTGGAAAATAATTCTTGTATATGAAATTATATAGTTTTAATTTCATACCACTGGTAGCTAATCAAAAAAACTGATCCCAATATGATCATCATATACAGTAGCTGATATTAATACACACCATCCTACCATTTCCAAGAGAAACCTTTTAGAACAATTTGAAAACTGATTTTGTAGGAGACACCTAATTTTGTCTTTTCGTTTGGTTTTTTTAGTCTTCATTTAAAAAAATCTTAATTATGGTTCATTACAAAAACACATTCATTTGTTATTATCTCATATTATGATATAATAATCCGAAAATCTTTAAACATATAAATTCATCTTAAAAGTTAACTAATGACCTTGTAAAATGTAATAAATGAAAGACTTGTTCACTACCTTGTTCTTTCTAGAACTTATACCAACATCCCATAGTTTTTCAGTCTTCCTCATACCTGGGTCATGTGATAACACATGAGCTATCTCCACGACAATTGAACAAAGTAAGGAGGACCACAAAGAGCGGTTAAATGCACCAGAAGACATTAAGTGAACCTTGAGTTAAAAAAAAGGCAGAAATAATGTATCAAAGAAGATGAGGGAATGATTCAGTCCATTCAATATTCCATTTAATAGTCATATCTATGTCTCTTATCCATCTATTGTAAACATGGTGTATTTTACCACAGTAATTGTCTTATGGTACATAATCATACGTGCAATGCAAATTTCAAACAAAAGTTAAAAAAGGACAAAGACACTGCTGGATTTATCGATTACATCACACCAAGGGGATCTCAGTTCTTTGGTCCAGTGGCCCACCCACTGTGGTGTGCTGCTGTAAGGTGGTGGTCCCTGTAGGAAGTGCCATGGATCTTCCCCCCTCTACCCTTTACTGTGGACTCTCCTGCCCCCTTCACAGTAGTTGGTCCCATATTTTGTAATTTTTCGTTGTCTGAATTACTTGTCATCCACAGATTTCGTTTCTTCTTCTTTCTGACTCTGAATCACGCTCTCATCGCTGCAATGATCACCCACTTTTCCAGATGCAGCTTCTGCCACTCTCACCTCTGTTGTCTTCAGTTCTTCTTCAGGTTTTTCCTGCAATTCTTTACTTATAGCTTCACTGCTGACTGGGGTTAGTTTCTCATTTTTCATCTCATTCTCTTTTTCAGTATCGATAATTGATTTGCTTTCAGCCACCTCGGTTTGCCTGCTCTTCTGGACTATCTCGAGTGCCTCATCAGCTGTAGAAAGAGAGATGACAAAACACCCCAATCAATATAGCGCAATGTGAACATAGAAATAAATAAACACAGCAGTAGAAACATGCATTACAGATGCAAAACCTAAAGTCTTGTCCATACTAATACAGAGGATTTATAAAATGTCTGTGCCTCTCATCCACCCACAGACAGCATTATTTGTCAAACTGAGATTATTTAAAACATATTCAAAGGTACAGATTGTTTGGACAATGGAGAGTTTAGGAAACAATGACATAACACACACACAAAAACAACCAAAACAGCAGATATATATTGGTTTCTCTAAAACTGGTTGACACTAGAGATTACAAATTCACAATTGAATTTGGCATTTCTGTACTGCATCACTTGTCGTTTGCAGTTTTCATTTTGCTACCAGTTAAATCACCCCACTAAGCGTCTTCAAAATATTTGACATATTGTGATAAGAGGCGAAACAATTAGTCTGGGCACCGCACATTTTACAAACTACCGGCATCAGCAGATCTTGGCAGTGACAGTGACTGATGGCTAATGTTACATTTCTAAACTGCAATTACTGACTTTGACAGAAACTAATAGCTTAAAAATTGCACATAGAATTAATTGCGTTAGTTTTGACAATTAGTCTGACATTCAGTGATCCAGATTTTTTTTCAGTTTGGTATTTATGATTTAGATATTCAGGGTTTTTTTTCAGGATCTTTAATTGACAATTGGCTTTTTGCTGCTACAAACAACTGTTTTTATGTTAGCCTTGAAAAATCCATTATGGCTCTATTATTGATGGCTACTGGCAAGACACTGCTTGTTTAAGTGTTGTCATTTTTAGGTTCTCATGTGTACAGAGATATTTTGTAAAATGAAAATCATGTGGCTAGACTTTTTTCCACACAGTGAGGCTGAATATCCATATGTAATATCAGTGGACTTGGCCTAAAACTTACCAGTGGTCTTAACTGCAGTCGCCGGCAGACTGGATCTTTCCTCAGGAGACGTCTGCAACTCATTATCTTGGCCTGAACTATCATTGGAGGGTGTCAGACTTGTCTGATGTTGAGAAGTAGCACTTGAGTTTTCAGGAGCGCAGACGCCAGAGATAGTTAGCGTGAGGGCAGTGCTTACATCTTTAGGTGGGTCTGAGTCAGTCGTGAGTTGGGGACTAGTCGTCACAGCTGCAGCGAGTGAAGTCGTGGCGATGGAAGGGGTGTCGGTGGGTTGTGTTGAACTGGAGGAAGTGGAGGGGATCGAGGCGAGGGTAGGGGTAGGGGTGGAAGTAGAGATGGTGGTGGTGGCGGTGGATGTAGAGCTTGTGGTGGTGGAAGAGGTGGAACCGGTGGAAGGAAGGGTGGAGGACCTGGTTGCAGGGGTGTCAGATGAAACTGTAACTGAAGTGGTACTCAAGGTATCTGTTAAATTAAGAGGCTGGGATGTAGTTGTAGTGACTGGTGAAAGTGTAGCTTCAGAGTTGCTGGAGGTGACAGCAACCAAAGTAGATTCATCACTAACTGTTGTAACGACATTAGTAGTTTTTGAGGAGCCTGCTGGCGTAGTTGATGTGCTGGTGGAGACTGAAGAAGTTGTATCCACAGTGGTGATGACAGAAATAGCTGCATCACTACCAACTGTAGGAGTATTATCAGCTGAGAAAGTACCATTCGGCTCTGGCAAAGTCAATTTAGTTGACAGATCTGTTGATGTTGTGGAAACCACGCTTTCATTGCTCAGAGCAGAGACTGTTTCCAAAGTGGTAATGGAAGGCGTTGTTATTATTGTTGAGGTGGAAGTGACAGAAGGGCTTGGAGTAATGGACTCAGAGGAAGTGGATGTAACTGAGACAGGGGCAGGGGGCTCTGTGGGTGTAGCAGTATTTATAAGTGGTGTTTCTAAGGTAGGGCCAGGTAGTTCTGTGGTAGTAGGACTAGCTTTGCTGTCAAGCTCTGTAACATTCGTGGGTGTTGTAGCCTCTGTGGTGGGGTTAACAGAGTCAGTGCATATACCTGTGTCAGAGGGAGTTACACTATTTGAAGGGGAAACTGTAATATTAGATGAATCAGGGACTGAGTCTGAGATTGTCGGTACAGTAGGAGTGTCGGTAGCACTGAGAGCAGGAGCGGGGGTGGGTGGAGCAGCAGCTTTAGTGGGCGTGTCTGTCTCCCCCTCCTGAATTTGTGCTAGCTCGTTCTCTGGGGTGTTTCGACCAGATGTTGGAGGGGGCGGACCTGGCTTGATAACTGGCTTTGGAAGCAAAGGAGGTTTCCCAGCTGACTCGTGTGCTGATACACTTGGCCGAATTTGATGCCTTGTGTCTGAAGAAAAGAATTAATGCGCAAATTGTTTAGAATATCACCACTTGTGAGGATGAATGAGTGTTTTGTGTATATGTGTGAGTTTTACCTGATGAGGCTGACATTGTTCGAGGTTTTGTAGGAGGTGGCTCAGGTTTACTGTCAATGATAGTACCTGAGGCACAAAGATCATTTACATCTTATTTTAACAGAACTAATTAGTCTGTTATTTCCCCACAGACTATTAAATCTTCAAATGAATTAATACTGAGAGAAATCCCACAACTTCCAGACTAATTTTGCTAAATATCACTAAGCTGTAGCAAAGAGGGATTTAAATATATTAGAAATCAAATAGATAATAGAACATACCTTCGGATTCTGCCTTCTTCATCTCCCCTTCCTGATTCTACAAGATAAAAAAGGTATTTACATCATTTTCATTTAATTCAGCAACTGTAATTATATTTCAGTTCAGTAATACACACCTGTGTCTCTCCTGGCTGAGGTTTGGAAACTCCAATACGCTGAAGCATGAGATGAAGCTTCTGTTCAAAGCTATTTTGGCCATCAAATTGTTTCTGAAATCAGCAACAGCAGAATTATTTTTAAAACTAATCAATTTGGCCACTGTATTGATCTGGAAGCATACACAACTTTAAGCACTCACCTTGTTTCTGGCATTAGTTGCCCCCGCCGCCGCTGATCCAGACAGTAAAATGAGAGACTGGGACTTCCCCTCTCGGAGAGCACGACGGGGAGGCACCGCTTCACTCCTCAGCGGTGGAGCACCAGAAACAGGTGTCTCCTGAACAGCTGGCTCCCCGGTGACAGCAGCAGGATGCTCTTTGCCTTTCTCTTTTTCATTTTCCTTGTCATGTTCTTTCACTCTGTCCTTATCCTTATCTTTCTCAGCTCTGGTGACCTCCCTGAGAGGGCGAATGAGATCAGCGATGGACGCCTTTTTGGGCCGACCCTCATGGCTTGTCTCTGATTTCACTCCACGTCTCTTTTTAAGAGTAAAGAAATCACCAAGCTTCCTCCTGAGTGTTTTTGTTGGGGGTGGGCAAGGTACAGAGCTGGCGGGAGCCACTTCATGCACTGTGATGGTTTCTTCATCTTGCTTTTTCCTATAGAAAGTATCACAATTTCTTAGAGACACCATACTGTATGTTCATTTGGTTGGAAAACACAGTAAATAAGAGGCTTTTTGAGTAAACTTGTCAATTTTGTACAATAATTTGCAGCTGGTGATACTCACAGTGTATCAGTAGGAAATACTCTCTTAGTAAAGAACTCTTCAACTCCTTCATCTACTCGTCCAATGAGTTCAAGGACTTCATTTTCACTCTCAATTATTGTCTCCTAATTATCATAGACATGCACAGAAAACAAACACTTAACATTCATTTTGCACCCAAGTGATGATAAAGAACAACTTGAATCGTATGTAACTTTACATTACATAACCCTCACCTCTAACAAACCCACACACTCTGGCACTAGCGGTTCTTCTGCCTCTATAGGTATATTTTGGTTCGAATTTCTCATCCACTTCCATGCTACAAACCAGCCTCCTGGGAGTCAGTTGCTCAGTAACGTACAATAGGGGGGGCGTCACTGGGTTTTACATGAGGAATGAGCTCAAAGATAACTCATTTTGCCAATGTAGGTAATGGGATATCAAAATTGCAGCTATACAATGTTGCATCATCCTGATCATATTAACATCTGTGCCCACAAGTAGCAATAAAAGCCAAGAGGTTGACTGCAGAACACAAATTTAGCAGAAGTCACCGTTACATGATATCCTGTCAGGGGAATTGCTTGAATTTTGTCTCACTGGCCACTGGCTCCGAGGGAGTGACTATGTCTCCATCCTAATAGCTCTGTGACAACATAATCAGTGGAAAATGGAGACACACACACACATACAGACTACATCTTCATTCAGAATCCTATAAAAATTAAGCCCCACTTGATTTTTTTCAGTGTCAGCAGGAAAAGACATTCAGTCCAGAGTACCGCACGAGCTCGTACACAGTCATCACGCTCTTACACAGAAAAAAAATTCCCACTGTGGGTTTCCTCAAACAGCCGGTGACCGGTACAATGGGACTGCCTCATTCAAACAGGGACCAGGCATCTTTTCCAGCTCTCCCCCTCCATCCTTCCCTTCCCCCTGCCTCTCCCCTCTGTACCCTATTACATTCTCCTCTCTCCCTCCCTTCCGTTTTCTCTCCACACACCACCACCTTTCCCTCACGCTCCATTAAAAAAAAAAAAACCTTTCTGATCCTCTTTCACTGTACCTGTGGTCTGGTGGGACGATAATTCAGTTTTTGTCGGTGAGGTCTTGGTCTGCTCTGGGTGTAGTGCCTGAGCGCTGGTCCGCCCAATGGCAGCTCCATTGGGGAGACACGGCACGCTGTTGCCGTGGAGCTCTGTTGCCTTGGCTCTGTTGCTGAGGCACGGTTGCTAAGAGCACGAGCACCAGCAGTATGTAATGCCTTCACTGAGGTGGGAGGGGCCAGGCTGGCTAGACTGACAGATCTGACAACAGAACCTCGCCTTTCTCTGCCCCCTCCCCTCCAAGAAAAAAGCCATGAGAAAAAAAAATGTTGATAAAATAAGAAAAGGCAGGGAGAGAGGATTAACATGACCACATTGGCATTTGTTTCATTCCTCCAAACTAGCCTGTGTCTTGTGCTTGTACACGCTGCGAACACAGAGTAATGGATATATCTATAATGAGCAAAATGTTCTGTTGGTTATGTAACAAATTAATAATTTATTTTATATGCGGAAAAAATGCTCTGAAAGCTTGTAAGTGACAGGCTGACCTGGTAGTTTCTTCTCTTACTGGAAAAGTGAACAAATATACACACTTTAAACTGAGAAATTAGTCTGATGTCACACTACCACCATAGGAAGCTTTCTGAATATTATGTGAGAAAACAGTTAGCAAGTACTGCTCAGAGGCCATAAAATTAGGCACAGAGACACACCTAAACACATTGATGTAGCAGCCTCCTCTCCATGAGGGCAGGTGTGGCAGGTTTAACGGGAATTATGCTGCCTAGTTTGCATATTTTGAATGAAACAGTCAACATTATGTCCAGCTTGATACATTTTGACATAAATTTTATGATTACTACAACTTCCTACCTATAAGTTCTAAACATTTAAAAGTAAATTACAAAATACCCAGACACTTATTGCAATGATTTACTGCAATAGTCTGATTTTCCTGATCAAACCTGCACAGTCTTGCCAACTTTTCCACAAGTATTTACCATTTTTCCCTGAAGATGATTATTTCCATTCAAAGCACATAGTTGCCAGTTCAACCAAACAACCCAGAAATAACTTGCTCTCCTCAATAGGCCCATGCAAGTTTTTCCATGTGAAGTAATATGTCACCAGTTATGTTAGTGCTACTCTGCAGAGATAACATACATTTATAGTGATCTGGAAGCAGTAAAAAAATAAAGTGCTGCATCACAGTTGTGTTAAACCTTTTCACACTTGGTTATACTAATGTAGTCCATAAAAATAAGGTATACTGTTATAGCCCATAATTGAGCCTATATATGATTTGGAAAAAAGAAACATTTTAGATGCTGTTAGTTTCAAAATGTGTCTGCTTATTTATTTATTTATTTGAACCAGAGGGAGGAAATCTTGACCAGAGGCATGAAGCACAATATCACTCTAACATTTAGAAGGATGAATGACACTGAGGAGAGTGGTGTGAAGGGGAGAAATCTGATTTTTTTTTTTTTTAGAATTAATGACAATGGAACATGATACTGTAATTTGAGTAGTGTTTGTATCTGTTTAGAAATTAAAAGTGCTATCTAGTAAAATTATTTCTTTCAATCATGTTCAATGAGTCTGGATTACTTTTAATCTTAAAAATATTTGTTACAAACCCTAAACACCAATATGTCACACAATTATTATTTCACTCACCCTACTACAGTGCCTCTGAGAACCATAGCCTACCATCACGACTTTGTAAATGTGCGTGTGTGTGTCATGCATACATTAAAGAGATAAAAGTGTGTGTGCCCACCCTACACCTAAAACTGTCATACTGCCCTCTAGTGGTTGATTTAAGAATTATTATCATTAATTATGCTTATAACCTCATGTCACTGTGGTGGTCTGGTTGTGTCCGGAAGTCAGAAAATTGTGTTGAGGTGAAAATAATCTCAAGGGGTCGTCGTAAACCGGTTATGTCATCTTTGTATACGTATTATACTCACCAATACCTTCATAGACGCCACGCCCACGTGCAATTTCAAAACTGGCGCCCATCAGCTGGAGCCACGACAGGTCACGCCTCTTTATTCCCTCGGGAGCTGTGTGCGCGCATGCCCATTGGCTCTAACGGGCCGCCATTTTGTGTTAGGCCCACTCTTCTAAAGCGGGAGAAAATTATTAGGCAGGCGCATAACGCATACGGACGTCCGCAGCGGGACTGAGGGGCTCAACCTGAGGTGCTCGACTTCCAAGTGAATACAACGAGGAAAAGAAACGGTGAACAGTAAGCGAACCGTTTATTTTGCCCCCAAACACGGAAACGTTTTTGTAGGATCTGTCGTCGGCCTCTAGGTGTCACGGTAGTGCTTACCGGCCAGGCGGCTGGTGGGGGGTGTTTGTCTCCCTCTATCGTTATCCAAAATTCACTAAATCCGTCTATAAACTGCTACTCCCGTCTCGGTTCAGCGTTTTCTTGCCTTTTGGCTGGTATTGTGGTATACTGAATTAGGGATGGCTGTAGTTATGATTATTTCGGTTTTAACTTAGTTCAGGCCTGACGTCCATCTTATAGTTCCCTTTGTTTCCTGTTTTCAGATGTACTCGCGCCTCTCGAGTTAACGAACTAACACGAGTGGACGTTATGAGTTTTATTTATAGATTTTCTAGAGTCTCAACATTAAAATATTTACTTGAACTGAAGGTACATATGTTCCATGTGAAGGCGAACGAGTGAGGTCGACCCAATGGTAAATTGATCGGCTGTTCCTAATATTGGCAAACAAACGTAGCAGTTACACCGTCGGTGTTTTATCTAAAGGGGTCAGCGAGGAAAGGCGCAAATTACAGATTTAAAAAGTTTACCCCCATTGCTGGACTACTCATAGACATTATAAACAAATATGACCCGCTTCCTTACAGCATATTGTGAAGGTCTGGAGTTGTTACCCTGCCAAATATTGTGCTCTGACTTTATATGTTTTGCAGGGAGAGTTAATACTGGTGTTCAGGGTAAGCTAGGATGTCCCGTTTATCTTGGTCAGATCACGAGCCTTGCAGTGGGGTTTACTAATGGTTTGCTGTCGGAGAAGTGCAGTGTAAACCTATAATACCTCAAGGGTTTCCCAGTCATAGAAAAATTCTCAGTCATTTCCCCATCAGTGCCAGGTGTACTTGCAGCCCAGAACACGAATACGTGTAAAATCATTGTGGAAGGTGTCAAAAGTAACTCTGTGTCTGTCCTCTTTAAGCTCAAATGTCCTTTTTGCATTACAGCAATGGATATGTGAAGTTATTCTCCACTTGGGTATAATGTTGGCGCTGAATATCACCTAAGCTCCCTATAAACGTATTAGACTCATATCTGGATAAATAACTGTCTTGGTAACAATGAACAGTTTAAGAAGGTGTTTGTATTAATCTACTGTAATGGTGTCAATGGCTTGTTTAGTTTGAAAGCTTAAATTGTCCATCTTGCATAAATAAATCTATTTAAATCTCAGGATATTAATGTTGCACAAGCTACAACAGACACTAAATTCACCACTACCACATTCAACTAAACAAAAAAAACTGACTCAACAACACCACTAGGGGTGGCACGCTGTGATGACAGCAACTGTGTACCCATTTGAAACATAAGGGATGTATAAGTTTTGAAATTATTTGCTTTTCCACATTTGTTTTGTTAGTGTCCATATTTCAGTTTTGTCTATGATAAGGTAAACATACGATTGACACTATAAAACTACATGCACCAAAGTGTTCCTGCATTTTGAGGACTTGGAGCACTTTTTTCACTTCTTAACTATATTTTGTCTACTTTATCAACAACAGAGTGTTGATTGGCCCAGTGCCATGGAGGGCGACGTTGTTTCCATGGATACTGCTCAGGCTGCCATCTTGGCCCCTGAAGGAAAGGGTCTGCCAGAAGGTGGAGATTCGTTGATCCAGGGAACAGCTGTAGCTACACAAGGAGAGGTGGCTGGCAACATGGAAATGATGGTGATGGATGCTCTAGATCCAACCCTGCTGCAAATGAAGACTGAGGTGTTGGAGGGGGGTGGCACAGTGACGGTTACCAGCGGAGACGAGGGTCAGATCATCACCCTCCAGGTAGCTGAATAATTGCATATAAGATGATGTGAAATGATGAGTACTTGGCCATGTTCTTGGATGGTTACATCACTTGACCATGCTCAAAAGTTTTCTTGTTCTATCTATTCATACATAGGTTGTCAATATGGAAGAGCAGGCAGGCGCTGCATTAGGTCTTGGGCAACTTCAGCTCGTGCAAGTGCCAGTTACAGCAGCAACTGTGGAGGGATTCCAAGCCACTTATGTTGACGCATCAGCAGCTAACAAAGACACTGAACCTGTTATCTGTCACACACTTCCCTTACCCGAGGGTTTCCAGGTGAGAAACCACTGCTGTGGGGATATGTCCATTTTTATTGGTGGATCCATTTTCTTGTTTGAAATCTGTTTATTAAGAGTAAGTGGTTTGTTCCTTCTTTAGGTGGTAAAAGTGGGTGCCAATGGAGAAGTGGAGACTGTAGAGCAAGAGGAGCTCCAGGGAGCCCATGAGGATCTTCAAGGGGTTGTGGCAGAGGAAGAGGAGGAAGAAACAGCAGGAGGAGAGGATATTCCTGAACCTGAGCAAGAAGACCCAGACTACCAGCCCATTACCACAGTCCGTAAAGCAAAGAAAGGAAAGAAGAGCCGTCTGCGTTATGCAGAAGGGGATCGTGACATGGATGTTTCTGTATATGACTTTGAAGAGGAGCAGCAGGAGGGGCTGCTGTCAGAGGTGAATGCAGAGAAAGTTGTGGGTAACATGAAGCCACCCAAACCCACCAAGATCAAGAAAAAGGGTGAGACTTTAATATTAACCTTACCTTACTTATATTACATTACTCAGTGTATTCATTGAGGGTTAATGTCAGACATGAGTTGCAGCTTGTATTTGACAAGGTTTAACTTTGCAATGCCAGGAGAATAGTAATTTTAATAAGGCATAGCTTGAATAACCATAACCTGTAGCTGTCAAATGTTTAATGTTTTTGTATATGAAAGAGGCAATACTACTGTTTTATTGTACGTAAATCACTTGTCATTAAATTTAGTTAGCATATTGGGCTAAATTTTGACATGGATTTGTATGTAAATACATTTAGATGTTTCAGAGGACGTACAACCATGGATAAGTCATGGAAATATATCAAGTGTATGAACTCTTACATGACTCTGACATGACAGGAGTGAAGAAGACGTTTCAGTGCGAACTGTGTAGCTACACCTGCCCACGTCGCTCTAACCTGGACCGGCACATGAAGAGCCACACAGATGAGAGGCCTCACAAATGTCACTTGTGTGGAAGGGCATTTAGAACCGTCACATTGCTGAGAAACCATCTCAACACACACACAGGTATTTAAAAAAAAACAAATAAGACTACATACTCACACTCCGTTTGGAGTGTTATGTTACTGAAATGATGCAGGCAGAAAACTTCATTCATATTTTTCAAATTTTCAGGCACACGGCCACATAAATGCACTGACTGTGATATGGCTTTTGTGACCAGTGGTGAGTTAGTGCGTCATCGCCGCTATAAACACACACACGAGAAGCCCTTCAAATGCTCTATGTGTGACTATTGCAGTGTGGAGGTAAGTGCCCACCAAGTCTGTAATTTGTGTTCTCTACAATAGCACTTGTAAAATGGTGTAATCTTACAAGTCTTCTGTTCTGGTTTTAGGTGAGTAAACTGAAACGACACATCCGCTCTCATACTGGGGAGCGACCCTTCCAGTGCAGTCTCTGCAGTTATGCCAGCAGAGACACATACAAGCTGAAGAGACACATGAGAACACACTCAGGTAAGACACTGGCACATTTAAGACTTATGTGGTTGGAATGAACCTGTCTCTGACTTGACCTCTCTCCTCTGTGTTGCAGGTGAGAAGCCGTACGAGTGCTACATCTGCCATGCTCGCTTCACACAGAGTGGCACCATGAAGATGCATATTCTGCAGAAACACACAGAGAACGTGGCCAAGTTTCACTGCCCACACTGTGACACTGTTATCGCTCGCAAGAGTGACCTTGGTAAGCCATGATGCCTACCCATCTCCTTCTTTCTTTCCCTATTTGTCAGAAAATCAGGTGTGTCAGAAGATAAAGGGCTCTAACTGTTACAAGAAATACATCAAGCTTCTCAGTTACTCGAGCTGTTGTGGCTGATTTTTTTTATGTCCTCTGTTCCAGGTGTGCATCTACGGAAGCAGCACTCCTTTATTGAAACGGGAAAGGTGTGTCGTTACTGCGATGCCGTTTTCCATGAGCGATATGCTCTCATCCAACACCAGAAGTCTCACAAAAATGAGAAACGTTTCAAGTGTGACCAATGTGACTATTGTTGCAGACAGGTGTGTCATGTGGAATGTGACTTAATTGTGCAATTTGATTAATTTATTTTTGTGTCAAGTAGCTTATATTTACTGATCACCCCATAGGAACGCCACATGATCATGCACAAGCGCACACACACAGGTGAGAAGCCATTTGCCTGCAGCCAGTGTGACAAAACATTTCGGCAGAAGCAGCTTCTGGACATGCACTTCAAGCGCTACCATGATCCCAACTTCATCCCCACTGCCTTTGTGTGCAACAAGTGCAGCAAAACATTCACCCGCAGGGTAGGACTGAAATGAGGCTTGAGCAACATTTGAGCATTGTGTGTTCATACAGTATTTCCATGAGTTGTCCTCTTTGTGGTTTACAGAACACCATGCTGCGTCACACTGAGAACTGCACAGGTGAAACCTCAGCTGAAGAAAATGGAGCTCCTCCTAAGAAGAGCCGCCGTGGAAGGAAGAGGAAGATGCAGTCGAAGAGAGATGATGATGACGACGACGACGACACAGGTATTGGTCGCAAAACTTGTTTATGTTAAAATCTTTTGTATATCGTGTAGAAAACTGTCCATCTCACAAGGATTGCAATATCTACAGGCTAGATCGATTATTTTTAAGTTTAGTTATCATCCTAAAGGAATCATTTTAATTTAGCCCTCTGCTTGTTTGAAATGTTGGGCACAATATTGCTATATTATTGCATATAAATATCCCATTGTCTGATATTGATTCATATAAAGGTCAGTAGATGTCAGACCACAGCAATTTTAATCAATTGCCTGGAATTGAGTAATTGAATTAGTATTGTTGTGGTAAACACCTTGATTTAGTCTTATATCTAATCACACTGTATGTATTTCCTCTTCGTAGAGGGTGATGAGGCAGAGGAGGAGGAGCTTTTAGCTGAGATGGAGATGGAACAGGCCCCAGCAGTCCTTCCTATCCCGGCCCCTGTGGAGCCACCAGTCACCAGGAAACGTGGGCGACCCCCAAAGAACAAGCCAGACGGTAAGTTCACTCATTTGTTTATTTATTTTAGGGCTGCAGCTAATGACTGTCTTAATAGTCGACTAGTCGGATTATGCACTGCAAAAAAACAAAAACAGTGGCTCTTATTTATATTCACTGCAGCTATAAAATACTGTGGCGTTCGGTTGTATGTCGGAAGGATAGACAAGGGTTTATTACACACTGGTCGCTTTATCGGAAGAACAGTATTGGTTACTGTTGGTCGTAACCACGCTGGAATAACAGGAAAGAAATGAATGGGAAACTTAATTGCTGGCTCTGTCTCACTCGTCCGCTCTTTTCCTGCTCTCACCTCTCTCGCACACACTGGTTCACTGGCTCCGCCCCCATACCTTTTCTCATCCACTCGCCTATCCAGCATGCATTACAGACAGTCGGTAACTGCTGAACTTTCTAACGGTAACATTGGCAGAAAAATTACTATAGGGTCGCTACAGTATAGTTCATGTTTAGAATTGACCCGGTCAGAACAGTAGCATGTTGCGGAGTACAGCCGTCCATGGCACCCGTACTTTTCATAACACAGCATGAAATTGTCCGACAAAATAACATGACTCTTTAAACTGGCATGACCCTGCACACAGACACACGCACATACAGTAATAGGCTCGCTACTAGCACAGGAGCTAATTATCTAATGATGTGCGTCTAAATCATCCAAAAAATGTTTCCTCTGCAAATGTTCATGTACACCTGAAGTTGCCCCATGGTATGCCAGGCTCAGCTTATAGATCTTGGATCTTGCATGTGACAGTTTCTCATATAGTCACATACAAAATTTTCCCAAACTTTAGATATATATCCCATAGTCTCAATTCAGCCAGCTTCTACTGCTGCCCCTTCTGTTCCCAGTCATTAGTGTGCACGTGCTGTCAGTGCAACAAAGATTTGTCAAAGTTAATGTCTCATTCTGAGTTATTTCAATTGGCAACAGTGAAACGTTTAGCATGGGATTTTGCATGCTGTGGGATACACATGGATGACGTCACTAACAACCCATCGACTACTAAATTAGTCGTTGACTAATTTTGCCATCGACTATTTGTCAACTAGTCGTTGCAGCTCTAATTTATTCATGTATTTATAACTGTGGACAGAGCTAATCTGTCTTTTTTTGAGTCTTAAGTATATTTATACTTGCAGTGCCAGAGTCTAACCTGTCTGTCTCTGAACAGCTGCAGCCATCATCCGTGTGGAGGATGAGACCACTGGAGAGGTGGACAACATCATTGTGAAGAAGGAGGTCGGAGCTGAGCAGGAAGACGAGGATGCAGAGGAGGTGGTGGTGGGAGGAGGAAAGACCACCATCCAGATGGAGGAGTTGTCCCAGGTGGAGGAGGAAGCGCAGCTGTCCCAGGCCCCGCCCAATGGAGACCTCACCCCTGAGATGATCCTGAGCATGATGGACCGGTGATGGGTGTGGGGATCAGACTGAAACACGGACCCTTTTACATGTCTTCATTTAAGTCTTGGCATTTAGGATTACAAACACCTGCATCCTGCACAGAAAGAGAAATCACTGTAATTTAAGATTTGTGTTTTAATTATGTATTGATACAGACTTGGATGAGTGAAACAAAAGATTTTTAATAAGGATTTACATACCAAAAAATGCTTTTCAGTCTAGAGTGGCTGTAATTGAGTGCAGTATCTCTAGTTTCCTCATAGCTGCATGTTTTGTTATTTTCCCCAAAGTTAGTATTTATAAATCTTTCCATTGGGTTGATCGGTATCTAAATTATAGCATGAAAGACCAGCCACGGTGAGTCCATTTGATTCTATTCTGAAGAGCTTCGTGTATCTCATTCTGGGCACATCGGTAGGTTTCAATTGACCTAAATACAAAGTGGTTAAAGTATCAACATAAATGTACAAGTGACTTTGTGGACACTAAGAGGCAGCTTTCAGGAGGACAGATGACTGCCATCCATTACAGCCACTTAAAACTGTATATTTTACTATGTTTTATGTTTTTCTTTTTTTCTGTGGTTAGTAAATCCATTTTAAGCCTGTACTAGTTTTTAAGAGCTTCTAGTCTGCTTCTCTAATGCTCCTTTGGCTACTGTAACACCCCTAGATGATGCATATGTACTAAACATAGTCATTAAGTGCAAGGAGAGAATGTTTTGCTTTTTTTTTGTGTAGCCATTCCACTTTGGGTTTTATGCTTTCTTTTGTACTGATGGCAATGCTAACGTAGCAGCTTGAATGACATTTTTAATGACTGGCAGATGAGAAGAGATGTATGACTGTACGACCGATGTACGAGTTTAGTTTTAGATTTCTGTAACTGTAATAATCTCATGCAGTACTTGATTACGAATGTTTAAAACTACAGTCTGGTTTGGAAAATGGCAGTTTTGGTAAAAAATGATGGCATAAATAAAGCATTGTCTATGAAAATTTGGCTGATGTGCTAACAGAAACTCCTTGTATTTTGCTTGCAAGTATATTTTATTAAGTGGAGGACTTGATATTTTATTTCACTGTTGGGTATTTTGGTGCAGACTGACAAAGCAGTACAAATGTTTGCTTTATTTCAAATTGTGTTTGATGTAGCACTAAGACTCCACTTCAGCACCAGTGTAATGAACGACCTGACTGTTTCATTAAGATTGACATACTTAAAAGATCTCCTCCAGGCATGTAATAAGACACTAAAACAGCACTTAATACTTGACTCTGATATGGTTTTTACACAAAACAATCAAATTCTCATTAAAACCTCCTAAGACATTATCTCTAAAATACAAAAGTTAAGAAACTGTTTAACACCAGATGTTTCCTGTGTTTCTAACAGTCAATTGTCACCATCTGAGCAGTGACTTTCAAGTTTCCACAACAAAACATTTTGGATCTAAGTGTTTTGTAATTGAATTATTCAGCGAGGCCTTGAACGGTGAATATACTTGGCAACTTAAGTTACATTTTAACCATAAATCTTTCAATGCATGTTTCTGTTGGTGCTTGACTATATTTGCAGAATGACATCCTTCTTTTACATACATGCTTTAATACTGAGATTTTACACAACAAAAGTATCAGACTGCACAGACATTGACTAAATGAACAGTGAAGCCCAAAGATTAAGGCTCTTTTTCTGATTGTGAATTTAAATGCGAAATATACCTGCTGAAAAATGAAGAATTAAGGAATAAACTGAGAATCAAAGTTATGTACCTCCAACCTCTCCACATCTTAGAAAAGACTCAACTGTGACAGACTGCTAGTATATTTTCCACGCCAAATACAATGCTTATTTGTTCTAATAGCAGTAACGTCATGGTGCTCATACCATCGTTCAGAGATCTCATCAGCTGGTGTGCACTGATTGCAGCTTGTTTAATATTCCAACTGATTTGGTTAATACCAACAGAAAACAGCACAATGAGGGAAAAGTGACCAACTTTACATGTGACAAGCCACATGTTCTCTTATCATGTGATAAAAGCATGTAAAAGCTAATTAAAATGTCCTCACTGGCATTCCATTTTACTTGACCCATTAACTGGTCTGTTTTCTGCTCGGTGTGGTTATTTTTACTTTTCTGGGGGCAGTGACTGAGTTTCAGTGGTGAAAAATAAAGGGACTGTTTATGTACAAAGTATTGTGTATTAGTTGTGTATTGAGCCTTCAGACAATGAGCCCATTCCTCTTAATGCAGCCTGGTTTACTGGTTTCAGATGATACTATTAACACAGTATCAGTCCTGAAAGAGGACTGTAGAATGTTTTATTTGGGGTGGCGGTGGGGGTGTTCATTGGTTCTAGTCT
>JAPQRQ010000018.1:34264337-34303490 GCA_037367365.1 Apogon talboti | reverse complement strand
CCATAACCATAACCCTACCCCTACTAACCCTAACCCTACTCCTAACCCTAACCTTAGCCCTAACCCTACCTCTAATCTAACCCTACCCCAAACGCTAGCCTAACCCTAACCCAAGCCCTACGCTACCCCTACCCCTACCCTTAACCCTAACCCTACTGACCCTAACCCCACTAACCTTAATCCTACCCCTACCCCTACCCCTAACCCTAGCCCTACCCCTAACCCCAGCCCTACCCTAACCTTAACTCTAATCCTACTCCTAACTCTAACCCTAACCTTAACCTTTGCCCTAACCCTACCTCTAATCCTAACCCTACCCCAAACCCTAGCCATAATCCTAACCCTACCCTAACCCTACCCTTAACCATAACCATAACCCTACCCCTACTAACCCTAACCCTACTGACCCTAACCCTAACCTTAACCTTAGCCCTAACCCTACCTCTAATCCTAACCCTACCCCAAACCCTAGCCTAACCCTAACCCTAGCCATAATCCTAACCCTAGCCCTAACCCTACCTCTAACCCTAACCCTAACCCTAGCCCTACCCCTAACCCCAACCCTACTCCTACCCTACCCCTAACCCTAGCCCTAACCCCAACCCTAACCTAAACCCTAACCCCAACCCTAAACCTAACCCTACCTCTAACCCCAACCCTACCCCTAACCCCAACCCTACCCCTAACCCCAACCCTACCCCTAGCCCTAACCCTACCTCTAACCCTACCCCTACCCCTAACCCTAGCCCTAACCCTATCCTTAACCCTAACCCTAGACCCCATTTCTAAAAAAATGCAGACCAGTGTGATCAAACCACCAATTGGCTCTAACTACTGAGACACAGTTGCTCATAAATGCAGCTATAATTCCTTCAGTCATTTCTTAGTTTTTATTGTTTCATGTGGTCATTGTTCTAATCTCTTTTGAGGCATTCACTTTAACATATTCTGAGATTAAATACAGGTTGAATAAGACCTCATAATAAGATCTGATTGATTTTTTCCACATCTGGAATGAGGGTAATATGATGGCAAGGTTGATAAACAAAACTAACTCTGAGTCTACCCAATAAACACGTTATAATTTAGCCTTTAATAAGATCTTATAAAGGCCTTATTACCAATTACCCAGCATCAATTACAAGGACGGTTACGTTGTTGTGAGGAACCCTTGACTTACCTGCTCCTTTATGCGACTCCAAACTGATTAACTCCAAGGTTCCTTCATGTGGCGTCCTACTCGCTTCCCGATACTCTACATGCTGACCTCCTGGACAGTACCTGAAGGCGTGACAGTATCCACCAAGATACACCTGAACACAAACACCACAAAGGAGAGATTGGAGCATTTCAACAGACAATGTTTGACTGGTGCTCATACATCAGCAAATTTCTCACCTGTGCTTGTTGTCCTGGTTTGATGTAGATGTTTTCTGCATTAATATCAGCGTGGATGTACTCATTTGAATGGATGTACTCCAGCACATCTAGCTGCAAGAGGGAAGACATGTCACTGCTTGCAAAGATTGAGAATTGGGTCAATAAAGTGTGCAGCTTGAAAATGTATCCTATGAGTTTACAGAAGAAAAGAGAGCACTCACTATTCTACAGGCGAGCAGAAGAACAGTTTTCTCAGACAAAAGTTCACTTTTTTCGTCCATGAGAGACTGGAGAGACTGTCCAATGTTTGGGAAAATCAGAAACCTGAAAAACAGCATATAACACAGCAACACTGAAGGCCTGTAAAACAACTCATTAGAATGCATGAATAAAGTCTCTCTTCACACCTGTAAGAATCAGCATGTAGTCCAAAGCCAGTGCAAGGAGGAATCCCTATGAAATCCATCTTGTTCTGTTTGATCCACTTTTCCACTATGGAAAGGTATGTTTAGTGGTGAACAGATGCAAAAAGTACAGTCTGACATTACTGATACCAACAGCATGTGTTTCTGGGTGTCAAGTGTTAAGACAAATTGTGAATTTCCTGTTGGTACAAATAAAGCACCAATCTGATCTACTGTTATCAAATCTAAACACTTGAAATCAATCCTTAAAGGCATGTGTTATAAAAGATACTTGTGTTCTACCAAAAATTGTAAGATCTCTTTAAATTTGCAAACATGAAGGTTTAAGAAAAGTAAATTAAAGGTGCTGAAAACTATGTGTAGTAACAGGAACATTAAAGCATTTAAGGCCTCACCAGATGTAGGTTTAGCAGCTCTTTGTAGAAAGTTCTGCTCATTGAAGATTCTTCCATCTTTTGCCCCCTAAGAGGAAGAAACAACAGTTCTAAGACATTTTCCTGATCATTGTGAATCAAAGTTTAAAGACAGATTGAAGCTCCACCTACCAGTTTAAGGATGTGATTTGGTTCTTTGGAGTTAGGCCGTGATGCTATTTGTAAAACTGAAACAAAAAGACACAACTTTATTTAAGCAAAAATTAAATAACTAGCATGTTGACCCATGGGGATCCACGGGTTCTAGATGTGGCAGTTTTTATGCTGTTGTGTATTCATGCATGCTGTACCGTATTTATACAGCAGTCACCGCCAAAGCGTTCTGGCCATAGCAACGCGATTGTAACGCTATTGTATTCCAAAATTAATAATATCTCCAAAAATATTGGTCCTATCAACTTGCTGTTTTTGTTAGTCTCTTCCTTGACCAAAAATACATAAGTGTGGTAAACTGCAGCAGTCAGCTCTTTCCGGATTTTGTATGAATCCCTGGACACACATACACACATGCACACAGAGGCCACTTGGGTTTTAGAATATAGACTAGCATTTTGGTTGGTGTTTGGTTTTAAAACTGTCAGATTCAGGAATATCTTAATCTTACTTAGTGGTAACGGATAGCATAGGCTTAAAAATGTTTTTGTATCGCAGATCTACTAAATAAAGTCATACTGGATGAAGTGGAACCAACAACAATTTAACACAATCTGAAATAGTCCAAAAACCTAAAAATAACCTAATAAACGATAATGTTCTGATGCACATGCAAGATCCTAATTGACAGAGGACACATTAGAAGTTTAATGTATCTTTTCTAACTTTTTGATGCTTTGTATCTGCTACCTGCCACTGTGTTAGCTGACTAGTGTTTTTCCATCATGTGCACAAAAATTCACTGTTTAATGGTCATAGTCTCACCTTCGTAAATTAGTTCTGTCATGTTCTGACTGAGCAGCTTCATCAGTTTCCACTTTTTGCCAGTTGTGTCAGTCACCTCCTCACCTTCCTGCAGTGGCTCTACAGCAGGCATATGCTTTGCCTTCTTGGCTTTGCTTTTCCCTGTTGTCATACATGCATGAAAACAAACATTCAGGAGGACAAATAAAATTACACTCTCACTTAAAAAAAGTATGTGCAACCATTTTCATGTATATGTTTGTTTGTGTTAAAATCAGTAGTATGTTAATTTTTTCTCACCTTTAAGAGGAGACACAGTTTTTGGTGAAGAAACAGATGAAAACACTGGCCCTGATGAGCTGTCGCCTGCCGTCTTTTTACATGTTTCATCATTCAGCTTCTTTTCTTCTCCCACAAGCCTTGGGATTTTTGCTTTTCCCCTAACTTCAAATGGATACAAACAACAACATAAGGGAAACTAAACAAATGCGTAAAATAGACTGCATGTTTTTTTTTCATTGTTTTAACTCACTGGATCGAGGAGATTTTGCTGAAGGAGGGGATGAAGACAGTACAGTTGTTTCCACCTCTTTGGAAGTGACTGTCGGCTGCTTTGGTGGAGATACCTGGATCACTAAACTGTTATCTGCTGGTGCAAAATGACACTTTTTACTTCCTAAAACTAAAGGGATTGGATATAAGTTCATTTTGTGCAGCATATGCTGTAGTTATGAAATAATTCTTTTTTAATATTTCATTTAGGCATACATTACATTTTATCACAAAAAATCCACAGCTGTGTCTTTTCTTAAGAACAACCAATTCACAACAGTTTTACCTTCAGTCTTCTCATGGATGACCTTAGTGGCGGGTGCTGCAGGTGGACTGGCATCTTTAATGTTAAATTTAACTTCTCTGTCCAGACGAAGGGAGTTACGGGTCTTTCGCAGTGGAGGACGACTACAAACAGTGCTTGAGCTAAGAGATGCACTGACTGTGACAAACAGTAAGAGAGGGATTCATTTCCATTATCAAACATAAAACACAAAAAAATATCACAGATAGGACCAAATAACTCCTAAATATCCCATCAGTACTGATAGTTACCCTCATTTTCTGTTGGCTCACACACTGTGCTTGATGTCGGGCTTGTCACTATTGATATTGATGATTCATTGTTTCTATGGGGAGACAGACTTAGAGATGCAAGTCCAGATTCATCAGGGCAGGGAAGCTTCTCTCCACATGAAGGGCAAAATCTGAACTCAGGCTGCAGCTTTGACCCACACTGGGGACAGAAACGGAAAGGCATTCTGCAAAAGTAAATAAACATACATGGTTTTAAATCAACATGTGTTGTTAATCCTCAACCTTACACGTCTTATAGTGTATGTGTATTCTCATGAATCAAATCCAAAACTGTGTAATGTGTGCTTTTAAAATGCAAAAACATTACTGACAGTATCAATGATAGCATATATTTTATTCTAGTTTGCAAAAATACTCCAAACAGACATATTCGAAGCACGGTTGAACTATGTCAACAACAGCTGATCTTCTACTCAGTGACAACCATAAACAGCTAACAGCAGGAAAACTTTAACAAGCTGCTATTGTTTCATAAATAGCATTTTTTATTCAAATATTAGATTTAAACTGTGCAAAATAAGCTGAGGCCGGGTGTGTGTAATTGTCGCTGAAAATACGTATAGTACAATTTAACATCGACACAATTAGCTTAGCGTTAGCAGGCTAATGCTTTAGTCAATGTTGGATCTAAAACTTAGATTTAGGGCTAAGCTAACTAACTGCTTATTCGTAATGGTTAGCTTAGGCTTACACGAACACTGGTGCATGGGTAAATGAATCACAAAATCAGATGATAAAAGTTTCTGACACTGATTGTAAGTTTCCTTTTCCTGAACACTCCTCAGTGTTGTTTGGGTTTGGACCTCGTTCTTCTTCGCTGCTTTTAACACATTTACTGTTGGGCCCGTTGAAGTGAAGTGCTGCCCCCTGTAGGAGATTAGGATAATTACAGCATAAAGCTGTAAGCGTAAAACTTAAGTCTTGGAAGTGTTGAAAACTGGTGTGGTAAACCATCTGTTTAATAACATACAAGAATATGCAAAACCCCATTTAATATAGACATAACTGGAGTCATATTTCAGACACCAAATCAGACAGTGTATCTGATAAATCCCACTTTAGTCTGATCCCACAGTTGTTCATCTTAAATGGCACAATTGTCATTTGAGTAAAGCTGTTAAATTTATAACCTAATAACATTTTCTATTCAAATTTACCATATTATCTTCTTTTGAGTATAGCATTTTGATTTTCATGTACTGTTTCACAGTCACTGAGACACGTGTTTTATGATTACGTTAATTATTTGAAGAGAGATTTGCACTAAAAGTCAAAAAGCACCTCAATTGTAGTATTATTTGAATAGATGTGTTAAATGCATTAACTAATAACATTTTCTATTCAAAATCGCCAAAGTATCATTTTCTGAGCTTATTAAAGGTGTTTTCAAGAGCTATTTAGACTGCCAAAGTGATCCTTTGTCACTGGAAAACCCTAGTTAGACCTGAATATAAGGAATGGGTTAACCAGTGAATGCATCATTTGAACTAATCATAACTAAATTACATAATCACAATGAATCATATTTAATGATCAGGAGGGAGTTCTTGGTATTTATTAAAGATGAAAATGTTCAGTAAATGTTCAACTTTGCTTCGGCAGTATTGGTGCACTTGAGGTATTTTTAATTTATGTGTCTTAACTCATTTCAACTGTGTTTTGTTTTATGTATACCAATAAACTCCTACCTATGTTTGGACTGAAACCATTATTTTTGTTTATTTAATTCTGTCCAGCCATAGTTAATCTTAATGCTGATGAACACTAAAACTGTTAAGATGATGGTGTCTTGTTTAGTCTATGTTGTTAATATTTGTTGTTTGTTTGATAAAAAAAAAACCAAACACTTGAATTAAAACATTTTACAGCATACTAAAAGACAGGTGCCAGGGTAATGGCAGTGTTACACAGGGCAGATTATATCTAAATGGGCCACAGAATTCATTGTACATCTACTTAACAGATGGTCAAATATTTGAAATGAAACAATACCTCAAGTAATACATAAATAAAATTGTTTATTTCTGGACATAATTTACATATTTTGCATATCAAAGTGTAGAGCACAATTGACAATATGAAATGTTTGAATTTCATTTTACCAATATAATAAAATTTAATGTGACTGATTTTCAAATCTGTGGATTGATACAGGGAGTGGAAAATATACTTGTGTATTAGCTATAATATTACATGCACAATTTTATACAGCAAAAAAACTGACAATGTGGCACATACAGTGTGGATTTGTGTTAAACTGTTGTAGTTTGGACATGGACTTCTACAACTTCAGGGTTTACCAAAGTTTTACATGTTCAACTCATCATATGACCTGATTGCATTTTTAAGATATTAGAACGCATTTATGACCTAGTAAACATAGTCACATTAATTCCTGAAATTCTTTCAACAATGTGTTAGAAGTTACACTAGCACCCAGCATCTCTTTTTTAATCTTTTCCTCCAGTAAAAGGACAATTTAGTTATCAAATGACAGACTGAGGACATCCAAATTTGACAGTGATTAAATATTTCAAGATGGTACTTCATTTCTTCAGTCTCAGATTTTACCACCAGAACATCATCCAAACAGCCATAGTTCTAGTGGGTATTATTTCAAAGTAACAATAACTCATCCAATAATGTATATATTAATTCCCTCTAGCAAATGTTTTGTAGTTATTTCACTTGTATATAATGAAGAGGACTTAAACTGTGTTCCATATTGAACTCTTTTATGATGAGCATGTCCAAGCATGGATTAAAAAAAAAAAAAAGATCAAATACTCATGATCTGCGTGATCAATGTAAGCCACATATAGCCATAGATATTACAGTATGTAACACTAACGGAACAGCAGAATTCAGCTGGACATTCAGTAGAGCATCAGTAGTACAAAGTTCAGCCACACTGAAATCCTCCATGCAAATAAAGAGGACACAATGTGAACAAACTTAAGGCAAATACAGTGTATTAACAGCATATATATGGCACATCTGAATCATATTCTTTGAGGCACAAAGGCACAAAATCTACGCCTGAAAATGAAATCAACATGTTGCTTTCAAGAGACATTTCAGAAATAAATATCCATTATTCCCACCCGTACAAAGTCTAATCTTGCAAGAGAGTCATGATATGGATTGTAATTAAAGTGCCCATATTTAAAAGGCACTTTACTGTACTGACACACAATGCAGCATATTGAATACATTCTATATGTATACTGTATATAAACCCACTTGGTTAAACCCTGAACTTGGATGTCTTCCTATGCTTCCACCTGTATTATGGACACAGATAGCACAGCTCATGCTTTAACATGCACATTTGCTCCTCTCTGAGCCTTCTGAGAGATCTGTGTTTGTGGGACCATTTGCTCGGACGGTCCCGTCGGGGATCCAGGACTTGTCAACACACCGTTCCATCCTCTTCATGATGAGGTCCAGTAGGACGTCCACAGCCTGGCTGACGTTGAGCCCGTTTGCAGCGCTCGTCTCAAAGTACGGGATTCTGCATCAACAAGAATACAGATCACAAAACACTATTACCAGTCCTTCAATAAGAGCTTTAAGACAAAAGTACAACAATTAAAGCTAAAACCATGACAGAAATATGCCAAATCCTGCAAAAGAAATAAAAAAATGAAAAAACCTTCAAATCTGAATCAATACATTTATGGTGACCTCATGCTCACAACACTGACCTGCTGTCATACAAGTTGACTATATTCAGCTATAGTGTTGAAGATTGTCATATTAGATTGATCCTTCTATATAAGCATTTTTGTGAAGTGCTTTTGTATTACAATATTTGTGGTTTCAGTAGAGGTGTGTCCAAACAGGACTGGAGCAGGATTTTACACACATGCACAAATATTTGCTTTTCTAGGAGGACCAATTTAGTTTGATATTTTCCTGCACAGACTTGGGCAAACAAATGCAGCCACTGCCTTCTTGACAAATGTGGGATAGGTTTATGTATAGATGAATCAAAACTGAGACATACCCATACTTATCTGATAGCTCGCGAGCTTCTTCTTCACTGACGGCCCTCTGATCCGACAGGTCACACTTGTTACCGCACAAAACAATGTCTGGATTTTCGCAGTACGCATGAATCTGTAGCTGACCTGAAAGAAACATTCAGCAAATTCTTACAACCTGGTTTTACACCTGATGGAATGTATGTAGTGACAGATTGCAGAACATACTCATCCAGTTTCTGACGTTAAGGAAGCTCTGTTCGTTCGTGAGGTCAAACAGGAGGAGGAAGCCCATCGCATCCCGAAAGAAGGCAGTTGTCAAACTCCGAAACCTGGCAGCAACCACATCAAAAAAAGTTTGTTTTACATTTAAAATAAAAAAGAACAGTTGAACTGCAGTCTGTGATGTGGAGTCTTTAATATTCTAGTGGCAGTAAATCATGTACCTCTCCTGCCCTGCAGTGTCCCACAGCTGCATGTGGATCTTCTGACCTTTACCTGAAGATCCATCTGGACCCGTTGATTTGTAAATCTGGATAAAAAAAGACACACATCAAGTCTCATCAAATAAACTAACTGTCCAGAAATGTATAATTTCAGTTGAAACGGCACAAATAAGGTGGTTAACTAATTCCATCTTAGTTAACCTTTATCTGTCCATCTGCTGCTGAGGAAAAACATTGTTTCTTCAGGTTTCATCAAGTATAAGACCAGAACAGGGCCAGACTTACTGACAGTCCAAGTGTAAATACAGAATCATGACAACAAACCCTCCAGGAGCAAACCCAAGATGAGGGGAGAAAAAACTTCCTTAACAGAACATGGCTCTGGGTAGGTGGCCATCTGTTTCAAATGGCTGGGTCCTCCAAGTCTTCTCAGTACTATATTTAAGGCTTCATTTGAGGTTATTGGCTTGTAGAAACACATAAGATAAACCCTGTATTCTATTACCAATGATTTCTTTCCTAATACGACCTACTTTAAATGTAGCCCCTGACTTCACCTATAATAAAGTCAACTTGGCTTCAACAGCATTTCATTTGCAAATAGTTTTACTCTACATTGTAAGCATCACTTCTTGAGACTGGTTGCAATTAACATTTCTATTTAATACAAGTCACTCCTGATGTAATGTGAAAAGCTTAAAGCTAGTAGCATGAAGTATTTGCACTAAAACTTCTGCCAACTGTTGTATTTCATAAGTGTGTAACTCTTTAAAATGAATACCATTAATACCATTTGACTCATTAATCACAAAACCTCATAACTATCTAGTATTTAATTTTGACATTTTATATATTTTCCACATTTAAACAGTACAGAGTATTTAATTGTAAATGTACTATACTTCAAGTACTGTAAAATAACTGACTGATTTGGTAACAAGTACACTTTCTTGGCAATTGCAACTTTTCAGATTTATCCTATACTAGTAGCAGTGTTGTCTTGTCTGCCTGTTAAAAGGATGTTTTTCCTCGCCACTGTCACCAAGTGTTTGCTCCTAGAGGATTCTGTTGGGTTTCTGTAAATTGGCTTGAGTGTCTGGTTTTGACCAGCTCTATATGTAAAGTGTCATGAGATAACTTTTGTTATGATTTGGCGCTATAAAAATAAAATATGATTGATTGATTGTATTAGAATAATGTTTTAATCAGGAGTAAAATGCAAATTGAAGATGTAGCATAAAGTAGTTATGATAAAACTGTACCTTAGGCATCAGGTTGTATACTGGGAGCTGGAGGTCAGCAGTAGTACTCTGAATACTGAGTAAATATGCATACCGCTCAGCTGTTTGCTAATGGTTTGAAATGTTTATTCTTCAGGAGGGTGTTGCCTGCTGTGTACCAACATTAGTCATTACTGTTGCAACATTCACCAGGAGTCCTTTGTGGAGGGGTATTACTTCATGGTAAGGGAATGCATTTAAGCCTAATTAAGAAGCGGTAAGTGGTTGTAGCACACACCGACACAGGGAAATGTTAATCCAAGTACGCAGCATACCACAGGGGTGGTTTTTGTACATGTGAGCAATAAATACCAATAATAGAACAGTTAAAAGAACTGTCATGTATTCCAGACACATTTAAGCAAATGAGGACCTTACCACTCTCTTTTCTCTGAAGTCGATTCCGACTGTAGTGATGAACTTGGAGTTGAATTTGCCATCTGTGTATTGGTAGAGGAAGCTTGTTTTTCCCACACCAGAGTCACCGAGGGCTAGGAATTTGATGAGGTAATCATACTCCCCTTCAGACATAGTGAGACCTCAATATCTGAAACAGACAAAACTCTCAGTCACTTCAGTCAACAAACAATCACATGATTTAGACAAGATGTTCACACAACAACTCACCCCAAATAACACACAATGAGGGCAGTAGAACAACTGGACCTGTCTAGATTTCCCATTACATTTTTGTCTATTTGTCTGATTAAATCTTTGGCGACAAATTTAAACAATGCATGGTAAAATAAGATTGGAAGGCAAGGAAATTGGAAGTATTCAATAAAAATAACTTCAACAGTTGAGTGTTTTTTTGGACCTTTTATTTAATTGTTCCAGTGAAGAAAATATTGATGTTCAGGACATCTTTATGGCAGTACATAATATTACAAAACATATATCATTTGTTGTTTAACTGGAACTCCATATGGGTGAAACACTGTCAGTTTGACCTATTATAATGTCCCAACACAAGCACTTTTTAGTTACTCTAATTTAGTTGGTTAAAGCTGGTTACAGTTATTGTTGGAATAATGAGGGAATAGGTAGCAGTCCACTGATACTCACATTCCTAAGAGGCAGCTTAATCAGGCAGTACAAGAGTGAATGAATAAAGGATGTGTCAATGTTTGAGATTTACCATGTAAGGTCATGTAGGCACTAGGGCAGACCAATTGATTGAGATATTAGTGAAGTCACAGCAGTCTTGTGTGATGTATCATGTCCATAGAACTATAACTGAAATGAAGCCTTGTGATGTTACAGAGACCCCAGTCTACAAATGATGTTCTATATTTATTTGGACCCCAGCACGAATTACATTTTTTTCTTTTGGTAAAAATGAAATGCATTACCATTCCCATTAAGATTGTCACTCATGTCCCAATCACAATATCTGCCAAAATAATCTTGGACGATTTTTTTTGCATATCATCCAACCCTCATTGCCACTATGTTTATATCTTATTGCCAATAAAGCAAATTTAAACACAAACTACAGGTTAAAATGTATAATATTTGATTCCCTCAATGTCTTTTAATTCCACAGGACAGCCTGCCCTTTCCAAACACATTGTCATGTCTGCTGTCTTTCCTGTCTGTGTGGCTGGTTACCTTTATAACATTTAACTGCAGTTCCTGGTGTCATACCATCTTCCCATAGTGCAGCTTAACTAAGAGGACAGCTATAAATGTGTGTAGACACAGCAGAGGAGGTGCTCACATGTTGAGTTTATTGGGCACTGACTATATGTAGGAGAACATACAAAAATGATGATAATGGAAGAGGAAAGAAAATTCAGAAAAAGACCATGTTCTCACATTTTTACAGTAGTATTAAGCCCCACCTACTTTTCACACCTATACTGTGGAATTAAAGCCCCACCTACTTTACACAACTTGGAATTAAAGTTTGCATCTACTGGAGGAAGTACAGACAATGCAGACATAATACTGTTGATACATTTTCATTTAATCTAAGCAAATTAGTGTATCATTTGTTAGTATTACTAGACTGTTATTTAGAATATTTTTTATTTTTATCAGACACTTCATTTTATATTGAAGTGTCTAAATAACAACACTGGCCATTGAAAACCCAGCCAACCAGTAATAGCTACAAATGAGGCTGCTGGCATCGAGAGTTCATGTGTGTAACATTACAAGTGTTGGTTTCTCTTGCCGACACAGTGACAGGAAGCATTTTACATTCCTCTATCCTCCTCCAGCTAAACACCCATCAAACCACACTCTAACCCCGTAACCATCATCTATTGTGAAAGTCTAACTTTTAACTATTCATAGACTTATGTTGCAAGCATTTTGGAGCAAAAGTTCAATTACACCAGAAGATTGTTGTTACACCACAAGAAAAGAAAGCACACTTTGATGCAAGTGGACACAGTTGATTAACTCTGCTGAAAATGGTCAACAGAAAGAACAAATGCATCATATGACCGCTGTGTAGAAAAGTATTCAGGCAAGTCCTGCATTCCTGCACTGTGACCCCCACTGACCCTTTCATCTGGAGCCACAAGGAGCTTAAGGTCCCGTGCAAAATCAAGAGCCATGATGAATAAATACAGTGTGATGCAGTTCAAACACCCATGGACGTGGCCATAAACGGTCAGCAGAGTCCACCATACTCTCTGACTGTTAAGGCCACATGTGTCCACATACTTGGTTTGTTTTGGTTTTACACAACACTTTCAGTTAGTTTGTAATCTTACAGCTGATTCATGATCTTATGATGTATTCTGTTTTTAATTCTGCTTTACAAAAGAGCATCATTTAGAAAACTACATTTTTTTATTGTATCCTGGAGGGCAAGAGAACCATCAGTTACGACTCCTTCTGCATTGCATTTCTAGTGTCACACTCTCACTGACTCTCTAAGGCAGCATCAAACCCCTCTGTGAAACTGTAATAAACTTATTACTGCTCACATAAAATGCAAGCTGCCTGATATATTTACATAAACGCAACAGAGATGATTAACAACATTCACTTCCCCTACGTCATGTTCCTTTATCTCAAATTCAGATGGTGACTGATAAACCGAGGCTAAGACATAAGTATCATAATCTAACACTAAAACAGTCCTGAAATAAAGCATTCCCTAACTAAGAGCATTATATTCACTTTTGGTTGAAATGCATATCACATGTTTGATAAAATTCACAGACATCATGGATACTTGATTGTTGTTACAGTAAGAGGTGTTAGTGTCCTCATTTATATGAACTGACTTTATCTATCTTTATCTGTAGGCCTGCACACACTGCAATATTCCACTGATGCTGATACATACACAAATCTGAGCAGACTGTTATGACAACTGTGTAGCTGTGTGAATGTCACAGCAGTAAAAGCACCACTACATTCAGGTGGAAGACATCTCACTAGATCAGTAACTGGAACAACACTGAGGTGTTGTTTATGTAATTGTTAGTTACTGCTGTGCTTTATTCTATTTTCTAACAGCTGGTGAATGACATTCAAAGAACACATTTACCTTTTCACATTCTTTACTGACATCATTATTGAAAACCCTGGCTAAGAACAGACTCAGTGAAGCTGTACGAGTAAAAACAGGTCACTACAAATGACACTGTGACGCAAAACCACATTGCTGAAGATGGAGACTGTGAGTCTATTTCTGCAAAATGTTATCAGGATGATCACACAGCTCAATAATATGCCCATGTTACAGGTGGTTCATGATAATGTGGTAATAAATTAAGAGCTGCTTGTCATGGACACAGTAATATACTGCACCTAGTACACAAAGCTCTGTAAACCATTAGCTGGAGGAAGCCACCTCTTCTGTGGCCTGAAACCTCTCTGCTCTACTTCAAAAACAATACAAGGATCCTAAATGTCCCCTCTAGGAGGTGTTAATGGACCCAAGCAGTAACATTAAACATCACTCATCTCTGGTACATCAACCTGTGCACCAGTCTGTGTCACTGACATGGCATATTAACTCTTCTTAATTTACTTTTACACCCTAAAATCTTACGTAACTTAACCTAATTTGTTGTAAAAAGCAATAACATTTAACAGGCTCATGTTTCATTCCCACAACCTTTTAACGGACAACAAACAGGGCCCTGTATTCCTTCAAGATTAAGGCATCGCTGATACAGTACCCCCCTTCAGTACAAACGGCCTCACAAGCAACATTTAGACGGTTAAGTGAGACACTTACCTATTCTAGCTAATAAATGATTTAGTCTGTTAATAGTCCATTATTATTTTTGTAGATAACTTATGAGCCTTATGGTAAGAAACAAATTATTAAGCAAATTCTGATCTAAAGTGAGTGTGGAAATGGCATTAAGATCAACACACAAAGGTCTAAGAGCGTGATTACTGAGACTCTGTACATACAGTATATGATACTTTTATGAAGTGATATATAACCAGACAAGGCTTGGACAATTGTGGTAGTAAAACTCACACCAACAGTTAATAAAAAGTTATGTTACTGAAATATCTTTAGGTCATAAGTTTAATTATTCATAGGAAAATAAGTACATGATCATGCCATGTTAGACACTGGGGAACTCTTATGTTTGGGAGAAACAACAACCTGAGAAAGAATTTTGGTCAGTATAAAATGAGAATAACTGGTTATATCCCTTAAATTGTGCTATTCCTTGATTGGCACTATACCTCATAATTAAATCCATAAGTGTACATTAAATACTGGTGTAGTAAAATAACTATTTACTTACTAGGCCCCCATCAGTACCACAGACAGCCAGCATAAACACCATGTTGGACAATCTAAAACCCTGGCAGCAGAAATGGAGCAGCTAATACCTGTTGGCATTTTCTCCTGGAGTGGGAGTTAACGTAGTAGCTGTGTTTGTCAGGTCTGCACTGCCACCCATGCACAGCAGCAAACAAAAAGCAGCTTTAATCATTTGTCAAGGAGAAGACCCACCCTGGGCAACTGTCCAACTCTGAGGCCGCCAGTTCCTCGGGAAAATCCGGATTACTCATACCATTAACCTCAGTTAAGTGCACCAATGAAAAGATGCAGCACTGAAATGAACAGAAATAACTAGACATGAGCACCAAGTATGTGTATCAGGCTGCTACAGCCATTAACTATTCAGCCATTAAAATACCTCCTGAGGATTTATCTGCTGTCAAGCCCAGAAGCAGCAGGACCAGGACCAGGACCAAGCACGTAAAACTCATAATGGGACGCAAACAAACACTTTAATCGATTAAGTGACACAAACAGAAGATGTAATGACCCTCAGCTGGTCCTCATGTGGCTCATCACTTTTTCACAAAGTATGACATTTGCCAGGAAATCAAAAGAGGATGGCAGCTTCACACACAGCTCAGTCAGTGGTGCAGACTTCTGCCTGCAAACGCTGTTAAATCCTGTATTGTGAAATGCGTGTTTTTTTTTCCTGTATTACGAGTAGCGTTAGTAAGTATTGAGCAAGTGTGGAAAAGCTAACAACTTAAAGAGGATACGGCAGGTGTCAAACTTATGCTAACGCAGGGTCGGTGATAACTTTACAACAATTTTGCTAACAGTCTGTTTGTTTCTGTCAAATTATACCCAAAGAAATGTTTCCAAACATGTTGCTAACTCCTGACAGATGCTAGACTGCTTTCTTCGACTGACATTTCCTGAAAACACTTGCTTAATACTTACCAGCCCCGGGGCGTTGTTGCTTCTCACTTGTACGTGGAGTAAAGAAAACAAAAAAAAACCCAAAAAAAAGAGCCGTTAAGTTACTGTCGGAAACCTTCACGAAGTTCTAAACTAATGGTTGACTTTACTTTCTCCGTCTCCTCTGGGCCATGAGTTAACCTGAGAGCAGCTTCATTTACAGTGAACACTACCTTAACTTACTTTCCGTGGTTATCGCGCTGTTGAGAAACAGCTCCTCCCCACGGAGCTCAGCGGCTCCACGGGCTGCAGCTGTTAGCTAACGGAAGGAGGAGCACCGGACGACCGTTAGTCACCACGGGTAGACAACGGTACCGGAGCACGACTATGAAGATTATCTGACCAATATATGAGGCTTTGTGTATTTACAGTTTACCCGAGTATTTATAATTTTATCTAACACTTTATTTGAATATTAATGTACTCATAGTAAACTACAGTACTCTGCTAATAGTTAAAGCATCTTATTTGCATCATAATTCAAGTTGTTAAATTATTTCTACCATTTAAAAATAAAAAATAAAAAAATTATCAGTTCACAGATACATCCACTTATACTAAACTATTTTTTATGCAAAGGAAAAATGGGATTTTTCAACCACATTATTGCTGTAAGGAAAGTAACGCTAGTGACTATTTTTATGATTTTCATTTAAAAAATTAATTTCAGTTGTTGGAGTCAATAAGGTAAATCACAGTATTACATACACTGTCGCCCATAAAGTTCAAATCATTTTGTTTTCAGACACATTCCTCTTTTTATTCCTATTTATACACATCAATAATCACCTTACAGAAAGTACAATGATTACATAGTGAGTCCTGGTTATACTTTATCTATCAAGAAGAAACCACATTATCACAATAATTTCATGAGAAGAGGTCAAAATATTTTATTCCAACTTTATAGGCAGCAGTGTATATTAAACTGTGAGGTTTGTATTTTATATTGTGTTCATTTATGTATTTATTTGTTAGATTTTTTTAAACTCAAATCCTTGTGTGAGAATATGATACAAATGGGAAATGAGAGGCCTGGATTAATGCAGTGGATTCAATACTGTGTCTTTCCTCATAGAAGCTCCAGAAATTTGTACAAGAATATCAAGTTATATAGTGTGATTTCTGTCTCAAAACAACACATATTTATCACAGGGTAGCACTATTGATATGACTCCAGCACAAAACTATATTCCTGATATATTTGATTAAATTTGTGGCATTTATTTTAATATGTTAATACATATATTAAATAATTATGTACATATTATTTTACTTTAAATGGTAGAAAAACACATTTTTGATATGAAAATACAGCACATGCAACAAATATTGTTAATTTATGGCTCAAGAAGGTGAACTGTTTTAGTTTATAGAGTAAATAAATTTGTTCCCAAGGGTTTGTTACTGCTATTGTACAGACTAGAGACAAAAAAAATTCTCATGAAAAAACATTTTCATAAGATGAACAGGAGATTCTATTGTGACAAGTAGAAAAACAGGCCAAGAAGTGTTTAGTTCAGTGTTGAAGCTGTTTATACTGTAAAACTGAAAAGGTAGAAACAGAGGACTGTTTTAGTTTGTCAGATGTTACAAAACTGTTGAATAACACAGCATCATGCACGATTTACTTATTCTTCTTTGTTTTTTCTTGTGAGTTTATTTAGTTTTTAATGTTTTGAAAGTTATCCTCGGTAATACATGGAATATCCTGCTCGGAATTTTGGGAATATTCAGTAGTTGTTTATATGCTGTATAGATACTGTATATATTTGAGTTTTTACACTGGTGCAAAAAAGGTGCATTTTTAACGACAGGGTACCTCAAAAAGTCAAACCAAATTAAAATATATGGCAACATGCAATTGTGCACATGTAGAGGTGGTCCAATTACAATTTATAATTTCTCTTGAATGTTTTTTGATCACAGTATTTGTTGTGACCTGATAAAGACCAACAGGCACTGATTATCAGGCAACAAAAAGAAGACCATTCAACTGGAGCATTCCTATTTCATTAGGCAGCTCAAATTGGAATCAGAACCCCATTTCAAGCCAGATTTTTTGGTCAACCTGCCAAGCACATTGTGCATGATTGGTCTTTTTCAAACAACCTTTTCAGCAGAGCCTAAAGTCTGTCCCTGCACTGATGCATTGGCCACTGTCTCACTCACCAGTGTCCTTGAGCTGAACTTCCAAATGGATCATATTAGTTACAGTCAAATAAAAGGTCATGTTGAATAAGTATACGGTTCTTTTGTGTTCCTGTTAAATATTATGTGTTGTTCTTCATCAGGATATGGGGAACCTTAAATTAATATTGAAGTGAAAATGGAAATAGACATTGGTTTACCACTATCTGTGCAGTTGTAAAATGGAGCAGAGGTTCACACTTTGATAGATTCATGCAAGGTCCATCTTGTCTGAACCACAGACCTCTTTTTTTCTGCATAAATGTAATCCCTATGGGAGAAAAAGCAGTGGGAATCTGGCAAAGCACCCAAGGCTGAAATAGTTTTAGGTTCTGGCACCGTATCATTAAACACACAGGATACAGAGGACAATGGCACGGCTGTGGAGTATTTGTTTCCAACCTTAATTTCCAACAGATTCAGCCTCAGTGCTCCATTAGTTAACAAACCTACTATACAACAGTGATTGATTACAGTATGTTTTGCAAGTAGATTAAAGAAACAGCATTAAGCAAAAAAAGGGGGATTTTTAAAAGTGCTTCATTTTGTAAGGATTAATCCATTCAAATAAAGATATGCTCTGACACTCAGAGTCATTTTAACACAGACAATTCTTAAATGAACCTTTTATTCTGTAAATTAACATCCACACAAAATACCTCAAAGAGGAATCGATTTATCAGTGTTCATCTTGTCTGGTAAGGGCCTCCAGCAGCTCATGTTGTTTTCCGTCTGACTTCTGAAGCCAGTGAAGTATTTCCTGGGCCAGTTGAAGCACTTCATTCTGATTCATTTTGTTTCCTTGGCACGTCCTCATTTTTCAGTCTTTGGATCTTCTGTAATTGTATCTCATCAAAATAAGGTTTGTAGATATAAATACCACCGGCAACTCCAACCAGAGCAGCGACGACCATCTGTGAGAAGGGTATCCTCACTCTTGTTCGAATTCGAATCATGACTTCTTTTGATAGGAGTCCTACTGGAGACACAGGATATTTCTGTAAAAAATAAGTAATTTCCAAGTAAATAAGTGAAAAAAATGTTATACAAGATGGACTGACATGTTAAACCTTTTTAAAAACAGGAGCTTCCACTGTGGTTTGATGAATGTTGCATCTTCTTGCAAAATGTTAGGAATAACTTGCTGTACAGTTGTTACCACTACACGCATTCAGAGCAGGCTGAAGCCTACATTGTTTGACTAGCACTATTGTTATATTAGTAAAGCCAGGGTCAATACAAGATATTTGAGTGTGGTTTTTTTATTATCAATTTTTAAATTGTTTTTCAATTATAGGTCAACATATAGACATTGTGCAGATATCTGACACATTAAAAGACACTTTGTATATATTTATAAATTCTTCAAATAATAGCTTATCTTGAGACTTCTGATAGCAGCTCCAGCCCTCTCACAGTGTTGTCCACTCTGAAGTTCTGCTATATTTAGTGTGTTAAAAAAAAGCAGAGTCACAGGCCCTGAGCAGCCACAACACTTTGTTCCTCATCTACATCCACAGAACAGTCATGTAAGAATGTTTAAAGTCAAAGATATGATATCTGTTCATCTGACAAAATCAGGTTAATTTTTTTAAAGACCAGATTTCCTGCAGTAACAGCAAATGAACGTCTTCCACATTGCTTAACAAATTGTTGTTTTACTGCCAGATATATTTGAAAGCCTTCCATGACCTCCTTAACAACATCTTATCAGTGTTTCTTCCATTAACCACCCTCAAAACTGGCACTTGTCTGTGACAGATTAGCCCCAATTTTTTGTTTTAACAGCCAATTAGCAAGATCTGACCTTTACGACCTGTATGACTGAAAACAGTGGGACTGAGGCTTTAGCACTTCACTTTAACAGCATACAGCATAAAGATACAGCTAGGTGTAGGCAACATGGCTAAAACTTCTTCAGCAAAAACCGTAATATCAGTTAATGTCAGTTAGTTCTTAAAGAACTTAAAATTTTAACTCCTTTTTCCAGTTGAAACTAGTTGGTCATTTAACATCACAATATGACACAACAGTTGCCAAACAGTGGAACAGTTCAGAACTCTAGATGTACAAATTCATATAAATGATTGTATAATTACCTGAATATGCAAAAAATACTGAAACATTTTGTGTTTTATTTGACAACATAAACCATAAAGACAAATTTCATTGCGATAAAGATAATCGCTGGAATATAAAATGTTATAAAACTGTAATAATCACAGCTCCAGAGGACAGTGACATTTTTCACAATAACCATCATTATAGTTTATTTGTCCAAATCTTCTGAAACTGTTTTTTCATTAAAGATTAATTCAGTTGATGCATTCAAAACATAAAAATTAATTACTATGGTCTAAATCTTAATAGTGTCATAAATACAATATCAGTATAACACTAAATTAATTTCCTTCAAATTATTGTCCAAATGTTTATTTATAATAATTTTTAGATGGTGCTTTCTTTGCACAGTCAATTTTCTTTACTAAAATAATTATTCAATTTTATTCTGAAAATACAATGTCGGATATTGAAACTTCGACTAGCTTGATAATTATACAACACATTAGTCTCATTAAGAAACAAATGTCTTTTCTAATGTTTTTCTACGATTCTCAGTGATGGTTTTATGGCCTCTCACAACTTACCAAAGAGACGTTTTCCTTGAAGTGTTAGTAATCATTAGATAGAAGAAAACAGGACGAGACGAAGATAAAAATAGAAGACACAGATACAGGACATGGAGACCCCAACCGGAAGTTATTCTTCTTCTACCCTTATATTCCGTCAAAACAAGTGGCCTCAGGTCGCCATCTGCTGGATGAATAAAGCGATACCAAACCGATTCAGTTGATATGGTATTTTACATTTCTCTAGAGTTACTATGTCAAAATGCGGACTTTTTGCCAAAAATGAGAGATGCAGTCATTTACTAATACATAATACACTTGAATGTAATATTTAGCTATTTACATTATGTTAAAATTTAACATAACTCGTCATTTTTAAGTGTTGTCATGTCTCATTTTTGTGTCTTAAAATTTGCATTTCTGATGCTCATATACATAGTGTGTCCATTTCATGAGAGACTGTATGATATTTTAACCCCTTGTCTCCATTTTGTGTATGAGGTTAAATACATGATTTGAAGTGGAGTCAAGTCAAGAATTTTTCACTACAATTTCAGAAAATCTAAAAAAAAAATCTGAATTCATAGGCATCTTTATCCATTACAATATTAGGAGTAGCGTTTTAAGATTCCTTCTTAAATATAACAAGTTACAGATGATTCAAATGTAACAAAATGTATTTTGATTACTTAATCAGTGTAATTAAGCATATGATCGCTTGTTGATTACTATCTAACAAATGTTTTAATTTGGCAATAAAGCTAAAAAGTCATAAAACACAATTTTAAACCAACAACTTAAGGCTAATGAGAATATTTTCTCCTAAATAAACATGAAGTAGTTACCATGTCATGTTTAAAGTCAATACTTAATTACAGTATAGGGAAAACCACTGTATATGCACCTTATCCGTATCTGCAGTACTGTAAGTTGTGCCATTGATTGGAAACAGTACAATGCAACAGATTATTTAGTTCTTTATTTTGGTTTGGAAGCTGTGAAACTCATCTCCTACTAAGACCAAAAATGCATTGCTGGGTCTAAAGTGGATATATATTTATATGCTTTGTTTTTTTTAAAAATATCATGTGCTGCATGTCTTTTTTCTATTTTACTATTGGCCACAGGTACAAAAACGTGCACAACTGTGCATTTGTCAAATAAACCTACTTTAGATTGATTTTCAAGGTTACAGGAATAATAGAGACCACTCCAGTCCAATAGGGGGCGATAATGTGACTATGAGCTACTTTAATAACTGCCTTTTAAACCAAAGAAGAAGTAGAACCAGCATTTCTCACAGTGCGCATATTTGTGCCCGGAAGACATGAGTGTTCTTTTGTTTAGTAGTAACTATGACAGTTTAATACCATTGGATGAATAAACCAACAGGTTGTACAGGTTTGTCATCGGTTCATTCTGACTCCGTCGCTCTACTTTAGCTGTTATCCACGTGTCATTTTGGTGTTTTATCCATTCGGTGTTGGTTCAGTCATCTTAGTGAGGACACCTGACTTGTTTATTTACATCCTGACAGGTGAACTGTGTCGGCAGAACATCATCAGGCCCAAAGACACAATGTCCTGATGGAGAACATCCGATCACGGTTGAAGTTTGGGAATAAGGTGGAAGATGTGAAACTGAGGACACGAAAATCTCAGCTTTACGCTAAAGAAGAGCAGCGTCTGTTTGACAATGGTGAGGCTCCTTTTATCAGATTGTTGACAGATTATGAAGATAGTGACCAAACAAACAGCTCATGTCCACCAGCCTCTCCGTCCACTGTGGTGGTGTATAAACTAGGATCATTTGAGTAAAATCCAGCGATTTCCTGTGATCCACAGGTGTCCTGGGAGTCAGAGTGGCCCTGTTCACTGTGGCCTTCAGACTCATCAACTGCTTCCTGGTTCAGACCAGCTTCGTCCCCGATGAGTACTGGCAGTCTCTGGAGGTGTCCCATCATATGGTCTTCAAATATCCTTCCACATTATTATCTGTGGCCATGTCATGGAGAATTAAACACTCTTTCTGTGAAGAGAGAATATTTGAATCAGTTACCAGCAAACAGTCTAATGGATGTTTTTAGTAACTGAACTGAATACAGAGGCAAGACTTAATACTTATTGGTTCAAAACAAAATGTATTTGCTTAAAGAGGAACTGTTTTTTTTAATTTGGTTGGACTGAACAGTGCAGATTATTTTGATCAGTAACACACAGTAGCAGTGTGATAAGACCAACAGTAACCTGTAAGAGGCTGAGAAGGTGTCAACATTGTCCCCTTTGAGGTCCACACACTTCTTCAGACAGAAAAAAACAAACTGTGGAAACATATCAGCATGTAGGTACTTGTTAATCTCATGATACCAAATTTTGTCCACTTTATTAAACACCCTCAGTGTTTAAAGTTGTTCACAAAATACAGACTTAGCTCAAAATAAAAAAATGAAATCAGTTTTCCAAAGGCTCATATTAATTAAATGTTTAGTTTCATCAATCTGGCATTCATCTCTCATCAACTCCATTTTCATGTGCAATTTAATGATTATTACACATTTATTATAGTAATTTTTTGTTTTTAAAATAATGATCCGTTCAGCCAAACTGCTTGACCAGCATTGAATATAATTAATTTCCTTTGTTCAAATGTATTAAATTTTATTTAATTACTAATCCATATTAGGATGTTTTCACTAAAAATGTAATAATTTCTGGTTTTATTAATCAATTCAGTAATTAGTTTTTTACTGATACAAGTGAAATGTATTTAGGTAATTGTACTTAGAGTATATGCATGTGGTGGTGGGGTCTTTTTGTTATGATGTGTATTTTGTGACTCTTGGTGGGTTACAGTCTTATTTGATTTATTTATTGTCTTATTCTCATGGTGTTACATCCTTAATAGTGTGACTTATGGGTATCTGACATGGGAGTGGAAGACAGGAATAAGAGGGTTTTCTTATCCACTTCTGTTTGCCATTATATACAAGATATTGCACTGCATGAACTATGACTCCATTTATCTACTGGTAAGTACCAAAATGTCACTGTTTATGCACATGTAGATATTTCTGTATCTACTCAGTGCTAATAAACCTGTTTTTGCAGATATGGCTTCCACGAGTCATTCAAACACTCCTGGCTGCGTTTACAGATGTAAAATTCTTCTTCTTCATCCGAACTTTGGAAAATCATGATATTGCAAAATGGACGGTAAATATTTTGCCTCTGTTAATGAATGCTCTTTATATCAGTTTAGACATTTTCTGTAGTTCTACATGTATGTGTCATTGTAAGATTTTCCTGAGGTTTCGTCTCCCTCTGATGTGGTCAGTCCTATAAAGGTTACTCAGTCTACGATCTACATTAGATAAATAATGTAATAGTAATGTAACTGTTTTAATTACTTCATCAAATGTGGCATATTACATTTAATTATTTTAATTTCTTTTCTAACAAATATTTTAAAGTAGGTGATAAAAAAATCCTAAAAACTGAAATTAAACCAACACCATACAGGAATGTTTGAGTCATTAACAGGAGAAGATGTGATGTGATACTCATTTTGAGTAAATGTTGAAAGAACCTGTCCAATGAATCAAAATTAACAAAATTAAACAGAAATTTAACCCGGGTAGTGTAAACGCCACAGCAGTATGAACATTAAAGTGTCTGCCATTGTTTTATGTTAATGTACACCTGCTTTTGTGTTAGGATTAGGATTAAGGGTTTTATGTTTGGTTTTCATCATTTATTTGTTAATGATTATTTTACGTGTTCTTTTTTTATTCTTATTCTTCCTATTATTATTATTATTATTATTTATTCATTTATTTATTTATTTATTTATTTATTTATTTATTTATTTATTTATTATTATTAGTAGTAGTAGTAGTAGTAGTAGTAGTAGTAGTAGTAAATCCATTCTGGTATAAACGTTGTCCTGTGTTCTGTATTTTAATCCATGCTGTTTTGTTGTGTAGTTCTTCTGTCATCTGAGCTCCTGGTTCACCTGGTTCTGCTGCACCAGGACTCTGACCAACAGCATGGAGACCACCATCACCACTCTGGCTCTCTTTTACTACCCCCTGCCAGGGTCCAAAACACAAAACAGGTGAAACTGTCTTTCTTTAATCTGTACCGTCTTTATTTCTGAAGCTGATCCATTCACTGATGCGTGGTTGATGCCTTCTATAGCTCCAGATATCTGACCCTGGTGGCGTTGGCAGTCATCGTTCGGCCAACGGCTCTTATTGTTTGGCTTCCTCTGATTCTCTACCACTTCTGGCAGGAAGATGATAAACTGAGACTCATCACTCATCGCTACATTCCTATAGGGTTTGTAGTTTCAATCTTAGTCAATCAACATCAGCTGTTTGTCCTTTTGTATCTTTGTCGTATCATTTATTTCTCTTCATTTGCAGGACTTTGGCTGTTGTGATTTCAACGGTGATTGACTGTATATTTTATGGGAAGGTAAAACATTTATATCTAAGTGATTAATGACAGTTGATTGATACTGAAAAAAGCTGATCTTACTTCCCACACCCTGAAAAAATGAACCAGCTTTAATTTCATTAGCAACTGGATAACTGCTTCACTTTCTCCTTAGGTGAACGTAATATATTGATGAGTAATTAAGGAAATCTGGGTCACTTAACATGTAGGTTTTAATTTTGGAGCCATTTTTTTCTTTCAAAATCAGTAAAATCGACTTTTGAAACCTGATATTATGATCATTATCTTGTTGTGGAATTTTTGGCTATTGGAGGCGAATAAGATGATGTCCCAAACGATCAATGCCTTTCAGTGTATTTATATGAAGCTTCAAAGGTACCGTCATACAGAGTGTAGAGCAGTCTGCAAGAGGAGTACAAAGAAGGGGAATTTGCTTGTCCCTGTTATACAGAAAGGAGGTGTAACCCCCCCCTTTCTCCCTCTTACTGTGCTGCTTTGATGTCAGAGTACCAGAGAATTTACATATGATAGACTGGCATATGTGGGGGTCAGGAAGAGATAACCCCAGGTGAGAAGATTCCATGTCCTGTTGACCTACCACAGGGTGTAATTTAAACAACAGTACAGCAACTGTTGAAACAGTACTCTAAAATTGCCATTATAATCTCCATCAAGGTTTCCAATGTAAGGTCCTTTTTCTTATCATTTGACAAATTATAATACTTTGTGTACATAATTTTAGGCCTATTTTTTTTATAAGGTTTAGAAATTACTAGATACAAATAAAAAACAACTGTGTTCACTGATGAAGTCAACACACTGTTCCAGTTTTGTGATCAACTCCACAGATTAAAAGCTTATTTCCAGCGAAATGTTACAGTTGAGAGACACCAGACTAATCTCAGAGAGCAGAGATTTTTGTTTCCTCAGTTTCGACGCTGCACCTCGGTCTAACTATGGTACAGAAACCAGTGTAACAGTTGTCCTGTTGTGTTTCCTCAGTGGACCATGGTGCAGTTCAACTTCCTGAAGTTTAATATCTTCCACGGTGTGGCTGATTTCTACGGCTCTCACCCCTGGCACTGGTACTTCACCCAGGGCTTCATGGTGGTCATTGGCCCTCATCTGCCTTTCTTCCTTCACGGGTGCACCCTCGCCTTAAAAAGATACAAGATCCTGCTGGTGGCTGTCGTCTGGACAGTTGTAGTTTACAGGTGAGTTTGTGCGTGTTCACTCAAGTAATATAACTGTATATTGTATGCTGTTTTATTCTTCTACTTCACTACACTGCATGGACAATTATTGTATTTTTTACTTGACTACATTTGTCTGTCAACTATAGGTACTTTCACCCCAACCCCACCTCCCCTGTTTTACTCACAAAGCTGCAAACAGGCCTGTTTTTCTGAGCAAGTGAAAAGTTGTCTTTTTACAGCAATATGATGATGATTTAGGTTTCTGTCGAATAAATCACCAAGATTACAATGACTTCAACCTTAAACATCAGTATCAGTAACATTCTGCATAACCATTTATTGATTTATTTCAAATATCAAAAACTGAATACAACAATGAATACATTTTTAAAAAGAAACATTCAAAAAGGAGCATTAAAATGGAAAAAATGTATATAATAGTAAAACACTGATAGATACCATTTTACTGTTCGTATTTAGATAGTTTTATAGTTGTTTTGAAAGTTTTCCTTGTGTATTTTCACTGTAGTTTTGATTGTGTAAAGGCTCTGAGTGCATCATCCACCTTTTATTTGCATCATTGATAATGTTTTATAATAAACACTGGCATGTTTGCTGTGTCTGCCTCAGCTTGCTCCCTCATAAGGAGTTCAGATTCATTTATCCCGTGCTGCCGTTCTGTATGGTCTTCTGTGGTAAGCACTCAATGTTGCATAAACATATTTTTTTCCCTCATATTCAGTGTCTTAATTTGTGTTTTGATGGTTGCGTCTGTTGTTTAATTTCTTGTCCAGGCATATCTTTGGCCAGTTTGAAGGCCTGGCGACGAACTGCTGCGTTCTTATTGTTAGTATCGAATCTGCTTCCTGCCTTGTACACCGGCCTGATTCACCAACGAGGAACCCTCGACGTCATGAACCACCTCCAGACACTGTGTGACGTCAACAGCTCCTCCACCACAACACAACCAGACATCCTCTTCCTCATGCCCTGCCACTCAACGCCCTTTTACAGGTACAGAAACACACACCACTGGGACAGTCTGCAGGTCCTCAGAGACATGACCTAAGACACAATTGAATAAATATTAGGCCTTAGAAGTCATTAAATGGTCTTAAAGTTGAATTTGTGAGGGTTTAATTTCAACATTTTTTGTCATTTCATTTATTCATCTTTCATTATCTTCTTGTCAATGTGAATCAAGCTCATCTGCATCAACCTCCACATTTCAGATGTTATAAATATTAAAACCGACCCCTGAATACAATATTATCTCTGTACTTTATAATTGCATTTACCTTTTAGCTAACCTGACACGCATGCTACGTCTGCACAGGAACACAAAACACGATTTGTCTTAAACTAACCCCTAAATTTCATATAAAAGACTCTTAAAAAGGTTTGTAAAATTACCATTAAGTGTCTGACAGTAAATACTTCATGTGACTCAGAAACAGTGTCTGTGAGTCCCTAAACTTTTAAGTATAAAAGCCCTAAGTCTTAATTTTAGGCTTCTGTAAAATATTTTGACAGGTTTTAAATGGTTTGGATTATAAAGTCAAGGTTACTTTTATAAAGTTGTATTACCTTCAAGATTTATCAGAGCACATCCAGCTAAAAACAACTACTACTGGAAGAAATTAGCCTAGTAATAATTTGTTTCTGTTCGTGTTACATCCATCCAATGTGGCTGAATGTAATAAGTACAAGTTCAATGAGATCTGCCTTGAGAATAGAAATAAATCTTAATGATGGTCTCAAAAAGGGTGAGTGTACCACCTTGACTGACTGCTAATCATTGCTACATGCCTTCTTATTTAAGGCTTAGATTTAACTTGTTGAACCTGGTAGAATCCCTGTCTGTGTGTAATATAGTTCTTCCTGTTATATGAATGACTTAGTGTTTAATTATAAAGTTGAGGTAAAAAGCATCATGGCCACAGTTGGACTGTTGTGTGGTTAAGTCCAGTCAAAAGTTAGGCTCCTGTAAAATGTTTTTTAAATTCATTTGGGTAAATCAATTTAATTTCCTTATAACTCTGAAAACAGACACTTATTTTTTATATCATTTCCCCTCCCAAAAGCTCTGTGGTTGAAACACTTAGTGTGTCCTCTTGTTGTTGTGCCATTGTAGTGTTTATTTTTCTAAGACACTAGAAACACAGTAGTTGACTGGTTTCCCACCTCGTTGGATCCCTGGCAATAACACTGGCTACCAAGTGAAATCAGCTCTGTAGAGGTGTTAACAGACTGTCATTTGACTGTATCAACTTTGACACTGTGCGAGGAGTAATTATCTATAACGACTGATATTTTTGAAATGTTTTACTTTTAACTCTAACACTGAAAATATAACTTTTGATTTTTGCTGTGTAATAGCCTGGGTACATACAGTTACAAGAGTTTCAATACTAATAGTGTACATTAACTTTAGCTCCACAAAACGCATTACACCAGTCTGAAAAACTGCCTCATTTATCAGATGGTTAAGGCTGTTTGATCACAAATACCTGATTCACAGCCTCATTGAATCATGGGGGTTTATTGTATGCAGTATCCTCAGTTTATACGCCATTCAGGAACTATGTCAAAGAGGGTTTGAGATCCAGCTGATGAGATTTTATCAGTCTCTTGAGTTTTCCTGATGTGCTACATGCAGCAGCTGATGTTCTTTTTGTTTACAGCCACATCCACTGTCCAATAAGGATGAGGTTTCTCGAGTGTCCTCCAGATCTGGGACAGGGTTACGTCGATGAAGCTGACATATTTTACCGCGACCCTCTTCTCTGGCTCAGGACTTCGTTTCCGTACAAGTCGTCTCTACCCACACACCTGCTTCTGTTCGATGTTTTAGAACAGGTAACACACTGAGGTTTCCGTTTGTGAGGTGTCATTTTTCAAGGTACTTACGTTCTGCTCTTGTTTCAGGAAATCTCTGTGTTTCTACAAGGGAATAAATATGTGAGAACAGCAGAGGTATTTCACACTCATTTTCCTGAGGGAAGGGTTGGAGGAAGCATCTTTATTTATGAAAGGCACTGACAGAAGCTCAAACAACTTAATGTTTGTTTCCTTATGAAGAATGTCACACAACATGGATTTGCTACTGAAATAAATATTTTAACTTCAAATGTTGTTTTTAACTGTCTCGAATGTAAAACACATTTTTATTCACCATTACATTTTAAGAACTCATTTACCTTCTGTAAAAGCAAAATAAAAACACCAGGTCCAGTTAAAGTGAGGTGAGGAATGTTAACAGATTTAAACTCTGAAAGCAGATTAGAACCACATCATTACACAAGTCTGTCAATGTAGCAGCAAATCAGACAATGTAAATGTGTTCACAAACACATCCCAAATGTAGCAGGTTATTTTCATTGTTTGCACAACAGATTGGCTCCCAGAAATATTTTAAACGTCTTTATCGTAAATGTTATGGATGAACTAAAATGCCAAATCCTCCTCCTGTCTCATCTTTTATAAAACGTAAAATCCTACTTTTCATGTTGCAAAAGTGCAGGCAACATCAGTTATGCCACATCTTTCAATCAGCTCAATCACTAAACACAAAACAGCTCAAAGACGCTCAGTAGCTTTTAAAAGTTAACATTGTGCAAACGAAGACTTTGACTCTAAATACAAAACAATAAAAACTACAGCGATGAATTTACAGGAGTTGAGTTGGTTTCAGTATTTGGGATCAAATGGCATTGGACCCAGTTCTATTTTGACGTCGGCCATGTGTCTGTCTGCGTTTCTGCCTGTTCTGCTCCACTTGCGTTCGCTGTGCGGTCGAGGTCTGGATCTCTGTTGTTTACGTTGTTGATGCTTTGCCTTCGATTCCTCCTTTGAGTCTGCATCAGGTCCCTCAAATGGCCCGCTGCACATTTCAAGCAAAAAAAATAGTGTTGGTTCAGGCTGAAACCAGGACCGTCAGTGACATTTCAGTTAAAGACTGTCATACAAAATATGCTTTTCTATTCATTTCATGTCATTAGTATAAACCTAATAATAGTTTATTAATACACATATAATGCATCTAATGAAAGTAAAAAGTATTGGCAATGAACACAGGACAATATACATCACCATTTCTGTCTGTTTTTAAAGAAAAGACTGTATAAGCCTGATTTGACATAAATGAGTTGAATTAAAGTGTATTAATGAAAAGTACCAGTACAACTTCAGCATCTCATAACGACGTCAGTGAAGGAATGAATACTTTATATAGAAGATGTATAAATCTAACACTGGACGCTGTAAAGTGAATGTATTCTCATGTGCAGAATAGAACTAGTAGCACAAGAGAAAAACTCCTTTGGAGTAAAACCCATTCTGATTAATGCATAGAATTTAATAATCAGTAATTTTAACGTTTAACTATTAGTTGGTTAATTTTCATCACTTTTATTTTTGATGCATTTTACATGTCCATCCAGTGATATCTTTGGGTTGTGAACAAAGCAAGACATATGAGGACGCCGTCCATGGTTATGGGAAACATTTCCTCGCAACTATGCAGACCAAACAATAAATAAATAAATTAATTAATTAATTAATCAAGAATGAAAGATGAAAATGGTCAGTGGTTTTAGCCCTAGTTTTATCCATAAGGTGTTTATGTCATTCACAGTCACAGGTCCTACCTTGGGCCGTAGCTTTTTGAGTAGGCGTCTCCAAAGAAGTGCCTGTAAATATAGTCATCAAGATCTCCAAACAGGTCATCGTCAAGGCCGTGGTACTCGTGCATGTCCACCAGATAGTCCTCCACACCAGAGACAAAGTCTGTGAACAGCATCTGGTCGTGAATAAACACACCGTTGTGGAAGAAGTTGTTGATGAACATCTCCAGCTCCTTCCAGTGGTGGAAGTGGTCGACCTCTTGCTGGACGTAGCTCTGAAGCAGCTGGTAAAATTCATCCGCTCTGATGGGCTCCGTGGCTTTGTTGAACAGATTCATAGACTCCTGATAAGCGCAGTCAAAGACCCCGGTGCATCCCTTCAGGTTGGGCTTGTGGGTGTTTTGGCTTCGATCTTTGTGAACTTTATCCGCTGATTTTCGAGTGTTGTGGTTGCTCTGAAAGAAGTCGTCAAATTTGTTTGGGTTTCTGTGATGTTTGTGAGATCTGTGCTGCCATGACTCTTTCTTCTCATGCTTCTTGTCATAAAACCCTCGAGCCTTGTTGATAAAAGTGGAGGCGGAGTCCTTGAAGTGGCGAAAAGTTGATTTGACCGAATCAGAGAATTTCCTCAGGTTCTCCTTCACAGCTTCCTTCGCTTTCTTAATCTGCTCTTTGTGGTGGTGGACAAACTCCTTAGTGGAATTCTTCACAGCGTCAAATGTCTCTTTCACTTTTCCTGCCATGCCCTCTTTGGATTTCCTCACTTTGGACTCGGTGTCTCCTTTAGCTCTCTCTTCCTTGGTTTCCACATACAGCCTCTCCCAGAGGTCGGAGCGCTGCTGCTCAAAGCTCAGCCTCTTCTCCAGTTCGCTCAAACGTGACTGCAGCTCTTCTGCCTCGGAACTTGCTTCATTTTCAGCTCCAGAGATGCGACCTCTCAGCTCATTTATCTCTTTCCTTAGCTCATCTGTAACCTTCCTCTCCCTGTCAAGCTTCTTCCTCAGCATCTGTGCTTCAACCATCAGGTCTTCCCTCTGGCCCATGAAGTTCCGGATCAGCTGCTTCTCCTCCTCCAGCTGATCTTTCAGCCTCTGGTTTTCTGACAGCAGGGAATCGGTGCCAGCTCCCATGGCCTCCAGATCTTTGATCTTAGAGTGCAGGCTTTTCAGCTCCTCCTGAAGTATGGACAGAGACTTTTCTTCTCTTTCCAGGGAGCTCCTCAGCAGCTGGTTGTCCGCTGTCAGCTTCTGCTGCTGAGACACAATGTGAGTCTTCTCCTCAACCTTCTGCTTCAGCAATACTTTCAAGTCGTCTCTCTGGGCCTTAATATAAAGAGAAAAAAAAAATGGTGATCACATCACATGTTACAGGATTTATTAAGGGAAGTCACCATGATACTCAAATTAAGCATGTGTCACCAAAACATGAAAACATACATCCCTTTTCTGTTTTGTTATGCCAAAGTAGTACACAGACTTAAGAATTACCTGCATGTGAGCCTGTTTGATGTTGAGCTCCTCATTCTGTTTTTGTATCTCCTCAATTACATCAGTAAGAACTGAAATAACTTTGTGCTCATCCAGGTCATCCAGGCCAAACTCACCTCTCTGAGCAAAGAAAAAGGAACAAATTATGACTCATTAAAGTCAAAGTAATTAGGAATGTAAATGAACAGTGCTGGTTCACATACTTGGAGGCAGCATAACATTACTTTAGCTTCTACTCATTACATACCTGGTTGGACAGTAGATGTTCTCTGACATGTCGCAGAAGCAGATCTTTCACACCGAGTTCATTCACTCTAATTTTCCCCGCAGATTTCTGCCTTTCCTGGATCTGAACTGTGCCTGTTAGTGTGAAAATCATGCATTTAACTTATTTACGTGTAAGTTCCCAGTAACATTTCTTAAACACCATATAAGGAAACGGCAGCCTACTGTGTTTAGAAAAGGCAGAGGCTCATCAGCATCCCAAAATGACCAGGGTGTCATAGGTACACCTGGTCATATTTGACAGTATGAAAACCAGAATGCTCTGGCTTTTTCTTTGCACAGTAGAAAATAAATTGTATCAGCTCAGAATGAAACTGTGGCTGCATTCCAAATCATACATTTTTTCTTTTTAGTTCTAATACAAGAATAGGGCTAAAGTTCAAGGTGTACCATTGTGACAAAACATTAAGAACAAGCAGGAAAGATGTAAAACACTCATATTGTATTTGAGAGAAACCTGTTAAAATAATTACGATAACATGATGGTTCCTTACAAAAGCCACTATTACAGTCCAAATTCAGAGGGTATTGTGTTGTAAATGAGAATGAAAATCTAAATTACGAAAAAGGTTTTAGTTGGACGTCTCACCGTAGAAGTGGCCAAAGCCCATGCTGATGGCCACTATGAGAGCGAGCAGGATGCATTTGTTGAGGATGCTGCTGCTCTGGCGTTCAGGCATTCGGGTCTCCAGGACAGCAGGTCTAACTTCTGCTTCCTCCTCCACCTCCTGGTGTCTCTGTTCTTCCACCTCCTCCTCTTCATCACTCGGGCTGGACTCCAGCACCTCGTCCCCTTCGGGTTCCGTCGCAGCACTGGTGGTACTCCTCCTCAACCTTCGTCTTCGTACGGCGGTACTGGAGCTTCCTCCTGCCTCATCCTCGCTGCTGCTCCAGTTTTTTACAACAGGCTGCTGCACCGGGAAAACTACAGACAAACAGGAGGTTAAACATGAGGCAAAACTGGGATGACAAAGTAAACAAAAGTGTGCACACAGGAATGACAAACTCAAAGAGAATGCACAAGTGAGGTTAGTTGTGATGAAAGCGTGACAAAAATGCATTCAGTGAATTATTTTTAAAAATTAATGTAGAAAATATTCTGGTCCAAAAGTGTTTGCATTGGACAAATGTAACTTCCTGTTAGCTGTTAGTTCTACTAAAAGTGCAAAAAAGAACTTCACGCCTTAAAGCTGCATGTAAACAGTAAAGCTTTTAAGTCTCACATGTGTTCTGGTTCTTACAGTGGTGGACGTCGTCCTTTATCTTGTCAAGGTAATTTGTCTATTAATTAAACTCATCTTTTATATATTTCGTACATTCACAAGTGCTTCTGTGAGCAGTATATCAGCTTTGCACATGCACATGTCAGATTCACTCTATTTTCATTCAGGCCACCTGAAACAGAGCGACCTCCAGCGAGCTGACTTCTGAGATGGAAACTTAACTTCACGAGACTCTGTGGAAGGTTCCAGTGTCTCGACATCAACACTGCTTTGGCAGAGTAGTGAACAGAGGAAGAAATGTTTTGACATATTGTTTGACTAGTTGGCTGTTTGGCTATGAGTGGAAAACATAAACTCACTGATGAAAACAAAGATTGTAGAGTTAGACTGTTGCAATCATGACATTTCCATTTTCATTTTCATTTTATGCTAACATTATTATTATTATTATTAAGCTTAATAATACTTTATTTACATGCATACTGTATACTAGGGTTACAAAATTTCAAGATTTTAAGAAAAAGTCATTAAAATTTGAGTGCACTTGCCTGGTTATCAGCAAAATGCACAGATCAAGAATCCTTCTTAAATGTGTATTTTTTTCCATATGAAACTTTCAAAGTTAAAAAAAATTAAAAAGACTACTTACATGATTGTCATAATTAATCAAAAATAATTGCAGTTACTTCAAAAAACTGCAATGTGTAATAACTGGGAGAGCCCTAGCACAGATTGCCAGAAACAAACTGTGGTGCTGCCTTCGTACCCGTCTCGGCGGCGGTGAAGGCGTACTGGCTACTACAAGAGCTGCCAAGGTAAAACTCCTCCTGAACCGATGCATCCACCTCTGCGTGATCATCATCCTTCACGTCTCCTAAAGTCATAATGTCGGAGTGATCGCTCGACGACAACAGAGACACATGCTCTTTCTCTGCAGCATTTTTCTCAGCCTGAAAAGAAAAATACAAGGGCAAAGCTTGGCAAAGACGCTGATGAGTGGCTTTGACTGCAAATTACTGTTATGTCAGATTACCTCTGCAGCATAAAGGTTTTCTTCCGTGTTTTGTTCCAGAGTGTCATTGTTTGAATTGGCAACTATCACTTTACTGCAGCTGGCTGAAACAAAAATTATGCAAAAAATGTAATAAGACTAAGGATCAGGATGAAGGAATAATGTGCAGTGAAAAGAAAAAGCTGCACAAAAACCTTAAAATCAAGTATAAACAAAAGAGGTAAGTTAAAAATATCAAAAGAAAATATTTTTTAAAGAATGCATGGATGACTATAAATGGTTAGAACGAATCCCAAAAATCTGCTAGTTAATACCACTAATAAACTGGCCACTGTTACATCCAGTCAAATCAGAAGTGGGTTCTTACCTCCAGATGAGGCAGGTTTGTTCTGCAGCTCTGGTTTCACCATCAGAGGGCGCTCTCCAAACTCCACTGCAGCCTCTGACCCCAAAGTCTCAATATCTGAACCCTTTAAAAGAGTTCGGGACACATGAAGATGCATTGTCACAAATTTATACTGCTCAAGGGATTGTTAATCATATAAGATATTTCACAGTGGCCAGTTCTATTGTAAATATTGAGAATGGAAGAACTGAAAACATGAAATTTACCTCATTACTGATGATGGTCCAACCACAGGATGACTCTGCATCACTGGATGTTTCTGACATTTGTCAGGTGTATAAATACACAACCTATAAAAGACAGATCAAACACAACCGTACAGACAGTATGTTTCTGGTTAAAGAGTGAAGTATGTGAAGATGACAGATTTGCACACAAGTGATTTCTACATGCAGTTCAGAGCAGGTAAAAACATATTGACTCAATCCTAACAGTACAAACTGTCACTGATCTTGGGCAAAAAGCAGCTGTAACGTTACAACAATAAATTAAATCAGTGAACAAATCATCCAGATTATGTTTTTAAAGAGATTAATGAAAAAAATCTGACAAAACACTGAGGTTGAACTGCCATGATTTTACAGAAGTCAAAAAAGACTCATTGGTAGCCATAGTTTAAATATTTGCCTTGCATTTAGCATAGAAATGTTAATATAGGGGATGTAAACAAAGCTTAGGTCAACCAGTGTATTTGCATATCACAGAGAGATAAGCTGAGCTAAGGGCCAACTCACACATGAAGCACCTTCACATGATACTGAAACACATGTTGTGTGCTTTAGATGTCCCACATAGCCTGTTTCCAGACCTGTTCCACAGCAGAATGTTTGACTTGCTCAGGCAGAAAACTGACAGGTTTAACTGAGATCATTAAAAATATCCCCTTTAGCTGTACTGGCTGTTTTTTTTTTGGTGGATTTGTAGGGTCTGACTCACTGTAGTGCCAATGAAATGAAACTGAACTTAATTTGTCATGTCAGATCAAGTCCACTTCATGACTGTGCGCACAGGCTTAAGAGAAACACATGATCTCAGAATAAACTGTAGAATATGGGACACTTAAATGGTCAGCATAAGAGACTTTCAGAAATTGTTGCTGCCTTCTCACATTCAGATAAGTAGCTCAGATTTGTTTTGAACATGTTTGTGTTATGTAAAGTTAAGGTTAAGACAAAAAGTAGATTACATGAATTCATGTAAATAGATGGAGTACAGAAAACTTAAGTGAGTCGAATGTTAAAATACTTACATCTTTTGCTACTTATCATTTACTACAGTGTGTTCACTTTGAGGCAAATTATTACTGTGTCGTGACTATACTTTAAATGCATTTACAGTACATTTCCAGACACTAGTTTAATACCATTTTCTTCCTCATAACGCCAGTGTAGGTTACTTTTGTCCTAATGTCATTCCGTACCTGTGTTTAAACATGTTTTAAGGTTAAAAATGGCCATGCTGAATCGTGATATAATACTCAGAAGCATCTGCGGTGATGCTGATTATTCATTTTCCATTCAACGGCCAAAATAAATGTGCATAAAATAAATAAAGAGGCACGTTAAACAGCGGCCTCTAGCGGTGGCAGCCTGCAGTTACAGCTGCCCAGATGATGCCAACTCCCGCGGCCTGACGGTGAATAAAGCACACATTTACTTCAACCTCCAAGACAACATGATCAACACTGACGCTGATAACTGTAGCTAACTTTAACTTAGTCTCTTAATACGAATTGCAGACATTTAGCGGAGGTTTCGATTTAACTTGACTAACTTAACAGCCTAGTTATTAAAGCCAGCTCTCAAAGCATCGTGGGACCATTTAAACCGAGCTGTACCGAAGCATTAACTGCCCTTTATCCCGCTAGGTTTCCAAAAAAACGAAATAAATCGCCGAACTCACCGGTGTTTAACAAGACAGCTGTTTGCAACCACCTCTACAATTATTGCAGAATGCCGTAGCCACAGCTAAGTTATCTGTTAAAAATACAGCAACGCCGCTGAGAGTTCATGGGAAATGTAGTTTACAGTGGTAGAACCGGAGAGGAGCCACGAGGTGAATGGCCATCGATTTGAAACTGCATTACCCAAACGGCAACACGACAGTCAAGCAGGCTAAGGGTGGAGCGTGGAAACAACCTGCGTCTTCGAAAAAAACATAAACAAGGAAGCGTGACGAAGCACACCACCCATAATAATAAAGCAAATTAATTATAACTTTTAGCTTTTTGACATGTAAAAGTTTATGTATGATCAGAAAGCATCGCTTGTGGACTATGAACTAATTGTGTGACGAATAAAAAATGATTATGTTTACAGACCGGTAGGTGGGGTTTAGTAACTATTATTACTACTTAAAGTGACTATATGAGAGATATCTGTCTCATGGAAACTTACCTATTATCAAAACTCACACATGTCGAATCAGTGTAATTATCAGCCAAATTAATGTGACAAATTACAACATAACAAACATTAGAAAAGCACTCGGAGAGCGCAGACCTCCGCTAAGGCTGCTCAGCTCCCCACCATGCTGCTGTACATGTCATGGCAACATGTCTTTTCAGCAATAACATAATACTCCTGAAGTGGGTTACCTAGCAACAGATAAACAATAGGGCCACGCTGACATGGTGTCAAATGTCATGTGCAGAAACAGACATGCCAGCTGAGAGGCTATTCAACTGAAGATGCCATAAAAAAAATCCTGGATCACCCCCAAAATCTAATCACTTCCTTGTCCCATTTCGGACATTTCCTGAAATTTTCATTAAAATCTGTCCATAACTTTATGCATTATGTTGCTAAATAACAAACAGACAAACAGACAAACCCTAGTGAATACATAACCTCCTTGGTGGAGGTAAAAATTTATAAGGATATTATTAATACTGCATCATATTGTTTTAGATGCCCTTTATCAAGATACTGTCACAATGGAACATGAAAAGCAAAGATCAGTATTTTACAAAAACCTATTGATCACTCTATTCCAGCCATTTTCGTGCTTACTAAGAAGGTTTTAACTGTAATCTTTCATTTTATCAGGCTGTTATTATGTTGATTATTGTTAGGTTCTATGAAACACTGGGGAGGTTAACTTTCCAAAATACTGCTGGGTATGTAACAAGAGCAGAGATGCAAATACAAAAAACCATTACATTTCCAGTAAAATTTCTATCTGTATGTGTGCCGATGACATTTAGAGCTTATGTTAATGTTTATCAAGTAGTACATTTAGTTAAGCTTAAGTTTTACAAAACGAAATTAACATAAAATACAGTCTGATCTGCCTTAAATAGTAATAATAAAAACATTATATAATTTAATAAATGTTTTTATGCTGAAGAAAAAAAAACAGACGAGTTGAATTTTTTTGTCATTTTATTTGAACTGGAAATCAGACTTTCATAATTAATCATTTTCTAAAAACTCTCCTAAACATTTTTGGCAAAAACCAACTTGCAAGAAATCTTCATGACAAAGACAAACAGACAAAATATAAACCATGAACAGAAATTATAATAATTACAAAAGGTACATTCAATTTTCAAGAAACCTGCTTCCTCCTCTGAGGCTGCGAGTCGCCCTGAGTTTCACTGTAAATGACTCGCAGCGCTCCAACACCACGGCCAAAGCCACAGTGTTTAACACAACATGACTGCAAAAAGGGGGAACAGCAGCAGGTCAGTTCATATGCAGACCAGGCTTTCTGTTTAACCCTTTAAATTCACATGCTTGGACAATGTAACATAATTCATGAGATGAAAAACAATTGGACATTAGCATCAGATGTCCCTTTTATGAACATCTTAGACATTAATTATGGGTTTATGACATCAGCACCAAGTACAAGATAATGAAATGACCTGAAGCAGCAACTTCCATAAAAGACCCAAATCAGAACCTGAAAGATCATTATTATTATTATTATTATTATTATTATTA
>JAPQRQ010000018.1:34250866-34264237 GCA_037367365.1 Apogon talboti | reverse complement strand
ACTTTCAGATTCTGGTTTGGTTCTTTTAAAGCACTGATGATAAAACAGGATGGTATAAAATGCCACTCAAACAGCTGCACACCCACAGCAAATGTGTGGCATCAAAATTAAACATGAGTGTATAAGTTCAAGTAAAAATGGAAGTGATTCTCCTGCTTCTACTTTCCTGACGCAGCTGAAACATGACTCCACTGAATCAACTGTCCATTTTTCTTGAGACACAACAGTTTAAAAAAAAAGGTGAAACACTGGGTTTGTGGGAATAAATGATAATTCAGACACACAGTGAACCATTTTGACCCTCTAACAACATACTGCATTACATAGTGAAATAATGGCATAGGTATGAAAACATAGTAAATGACAACATCTCAACCTGCCAACATGCAACGGTGACTTTAAATCTTTGGTTTAAACTGTTTGCTTTTCAAAAGAAAGTTAAACTGATTGTGTCACTCGTTTCTTCCAAATGTTCACCTGATTGAATCCTCTGCAGAATCCTCTGATTAAATACACAGCCATGTGAAAATATTTGTGCACCCACTGACATTTTTCTGCATTATGATAAAATTTTAATACTGCATCACCTCAGTTAGTGAGATGTTAAAGGAAGTTATAAAGAGGTAAATAATGATCAGAACAATCACATATTTATCTTCAATGGATGGAAAAACTATGGAATACAAATTATTTTATTTATTCATATGAAAAACATCTAGGGGTGTTAATGTCCACATGACTGCACTGTTGCCAAACAGACCACTAATCAATAATATCATATCTTATAATTTTCACCTACAATGTACAAACATCTGTTTACAACAGTATTGGAGGAACTCTGCAACAGGATAATTTGGTATTTTTGTGCATATACTTGATTACAAATTGTCACTCCATCCCTGTTAAGCACCTGAATCCTGCTGGTGCTTGGTCAGAGTTAACCCGCTGCTCTCTCAGTTCATCTGATTGCGGGTCAAGGCCACTAATGTGCAAGGCTTCGTTTGATGAGCAGCACCTCACCCGAACTCCACAGCCGCCTTTTATCTTTGGTCTAATGGGTTTGATTATTTCACATTCCTCAGTAACCCTCTGCCAGAGATTAGATGAGAATCTAAAATAAACTTAGGAAGCAAACAACTCTTTGGACAATAGCGTCAGTCACCGCCGCACGTTGGCTGATAATACAAAACTACTCGGCAGACAAGTGCTAATCTTAATCTACTCTACAGCAAAACAAACTACGTGGAACGGAAATAACTACAAAGTGTACTCAGTAGTACATATTCTCTAACAAAAATATAGTTTTTATGAAGTAAAATGGTGTTCATTCAATTCTTCACTTTCTCTGATTAAAACACTTCCATTGTGTTTTCAACAATCACTACAAATTTTGTGTCACATCCTCACATGGAGCGTCTCCCTCAGAGATGATTTAGGCTTTGGTTTGAGCATCTGAGGGATGCCTCCCACATTAAGGCCAACTATAAAGCTTTTCTTTACCGACATGCCCCTACAAGCACTTCTGGTGTATTTTAACATGAATAAAAAGGACGAACCTGCTGTAAAAACAGAGCTCATAGGACCTGAGGAGAAACTACAGATGAGGTTTCCATCTGTGGGGAGGGCATCACAATCATCTGAGCTACTGGCACACGACTTCAGAGATACATTCATAGCATTATCTATTAGGCAATTACACACTACAGCTGTTTAGTACTGAGAAAATACCCTGTCAATTCACCATGTAACACTACATGACATTTCAAATGTACTAAACCTTGTTCCCTGAGTTTAGGAAAACAATAAGACAAAAAAAATCAATTCTTAAATGAGGTAGTATAAAACAGGAATAGCAAGGGCAGCTGCACATGAACATACAGTACAAAATAAAAGCAGACATTCATTATTTTTCTTACCATTACTCAATAATGGAAAACATGAACAAAAACAATTCTTATTAATACTGGCTCATTCCCTTTCCGACGTCTGAAGGGATAAATTACTAACTGTATGTGTGTGTTACATCCTTCAGTCAACACATTTGGAGCAAGAGAAGAACTGCGTAACTTTAAGCTGCAGCGCCCTTACCATCCAGTAAATGAGAACAAAGTAAGAGAAAAGTCATCAGGAAGTATCAAATGTTATGTAAGTGAAGCAGCCCATCACATAACGTAGGTATAAGTAGTAATTAAATATACAGTGGAAGATTTGCCTTGAGGCAAATCGAGGTAGATAATCAGCAAAAAGGACTTCCCTTTCGCTCCAGTGATAAACTCTCTTAAATAATGTCAAAAACGTCACATTTTTGACCATTTTTTTTAACATTCATGGTGGGTGAGATTTCTTTTTGACAAAAACATAGAGACAAATAAAGGTAAAAGGGTAGAAAAAAACTCAAAGAAAAAGAAGTAAAACAAATCAAAAATTTTCCCTGCCAACACCTGACACGGTAACACTTCACCTCTCTCATGCTCACACATTACTCTCACACTGGCATTCTGGAGGCAGCATACTCACAACGGAAAATGAAACAAATAATCACATCCTTCAGGGAATATCTGCATCTTTCCTCAGATGTCTTTACTGCCATTTTTCTGCCACATAGAGCTGACCTTATGTGGCTGGTACTGGTACTTTTGTTTGTACTGCAGATACAGCTTTGTGTAAAACTGCCAGGATATCATCTTCAGAACAATGTAGATAAAAATATTGTTTCCCTTTTTTTATATGAAAATTGTGTAATTTGTTTAAAGAGAGGCTGAGGGGGTCAAGACAAAATACTAAAGAAAAAAAAGAAAGAAAAAGTGTTAGCAAACCTATAGCAGAATTCAGCTGATGAAATGATGCTATGATATTGACAATTCTCTCCAATCACTGACTAGGATCCTTTATGGAAAAGTACCAGAAGCCAGTTATTACTCTCAATCTTTGTCTGATAGAAAACCAAAAAGGCAACTTGAGGACTATGAGGTGGAAAAACACCATATCCTCTTGAGACCCAACACTGCACAAGATTTTTACAGCTAAAACAAAAATGCTCTCCACTGTAAAGAACATTCCATAAAAAAGAATTTTAAAAAAATATCTGAAAAAAACTGTCACATTATGCTGTTTCCAATCAAGACAACTATTTAATGTAAAAAAGCCAAATTTTTACTTTCCTGGGTCTCAGGAGGATATATTAGATTCTAACAGATTATTATTGGTATTCAATACAGCTACATCATTCACCTTTTTGTGTCCTGATTGGAAAATGCTGTAAATAAATAGTAGAAATTTTAAAAAAAAAGTCTTCAACCTGTATGAAGTGATTTTTCGACTGTTCTAAATATGCTGCCACCCTCACACACACACACACACACACACACACACACACACACACACACACACACACATACAGACTCACATACCCACATACTTAGAGAGAAAGTGCAGACTAGAAGCTGCTTTAGGCTTCACAGTGACTGAACGTTCTCAACAGACTTCAGGTTCAGTCTGTCCTTCCTCCATCAGTTCGTTCAGACGTTCAGCGGGGCAGCCACAGTCCGAGCCTCCGCTGTCCACCTCTGCCAGAGACGGCGGACGGCTACCGGGACCAGAGGACAGGTTGGTGAGCTCAGTTTCATCATGAGAGTAACGTCCAGAGTCTCCGGTTCCGTGGCTGCCCTCGCTGTTGGACGAGCCCTCGGTGTCACCGGGGCGTCCCAGCAGAGCCTGCAGAGAGGTGGGCTGGTCTGGAGAACCGGACAGTTCATCCTGGTACGTCAGCACTGTGGTTCCAGGCTGGAAGGAGGCGGTACTGTGTCTCATGTTCTGTAACACAGGATAACAGTTTACATTTAACAGTTACATTGGTGTAGACAGCTCATGAATTATTAATTTTTTGAGTTTACAGTTACTGTGCAGTTTCAATATTATCACACTTACCTGCACTGCTTTATTGTTCTTTTTTGTGTTATTGCTGAAGGAGAACCATTTTTTCTTCTTCTCAGCATCGGGTTGAACAGGACCAAGAGAGTTAATAATGAGATTTGTTCCACCCTAAAAAAGAAAATCAACCAATCATTCCTTAATGTGGTTTTTTGAGAAAGAAACATCTCTACTCTGTCATATTAATGATAGTGAAGGGCAAAGTTCGCAGTAACTTAACTCTTTTAGTAGAACTTTTAGTTTTGCTTTTAGAAAATAAAAAGGACTTTGATGGTAGTATTAGAAAAAAATTCTCTCAGAGAGGTGTGAAGTACCTTGGCATCGATGAATTGATTTTGACTCATCATGGGTACAGTCACATCAGTATTCTCAGCTTGTCTCTCTGAGCTCAGACTTCCTGTAGCCGAGGGAGAAGTGTTCACTCCCTGTCTGTACATTTTAACAGTGGAGGATTTCCTGGAGGGAAACACACAAGCATCACTACTGATACATCATGGTTGCTGACCATCAGGTCTTGGTCAAAAAACAAAAGGCCAGTGAGCAGTGTACTGTATGCGTTTATTCCCAGAAACACTGACACTAACCTGTTTTTCCCTCTGCAGACGATGACAAAAGCACAGATGATGATGCAGATGAGTGCGATGCAGACTCCCACAGTGATCCCCGTCATTGACTTTTGGTCCAAGTGGTAGAAACCATCAGAAAAGACTGTGAAGACATGGGACACGTTTCAGTTCATCTCTTTTAATATGCAATATTTTAACAATAACCATCTTCATCAAGCTTAAGTGCTTATGTCACTCACCTGTGGAACCGTGGGAAAGCCGTGGATTGTGAGCAGAGAGATCCGCCCGTACTGTCAGCTCCACCGTGTGAGAAAAAGGTCCATCGCCCATGTTATTTGAAGCAGAAACTTTGACCAAATAAACCTGGCCAGCCTTCAGCTTCTCCAGTAGTGCCATGGTGATGCTCCCTGTGAGTGAGATACAGTCTGGTCTTTAAGTGTGTTTTGTTTTAAGGCAAGTTTAAGAGACGACTAAACCAAAAGGAGATGAAAATACAACAAGATTAAACAAAGAAAAGTACGGGAAAGCTGCATTAGACACTAGTTCGGCCATTTTCAGCCCTTCTATTGTTCGTGTGACCTTTAAAGGGCAGAACTTTGTGACGTAGTGAAAGAAAAACTCTAAAACAATCCTTGTGAGCAGAGGGTCTTTGTGAGAGGGTAGGGGTCAGAGATCAGGGCTATACACATTCCCTGATCTGGTATCTCCCAGTCCCTGCACAAACTGGAGGGGGGTGGGTGATCAGTTGGAGAGGGTGAGAGGGTGTTGGGCTGTGGGGGCTTTGTGAACAGCTTCACTTTTGACCCTTTGCCAGCGTCAGAGGCAGAATTGTGTTTCCTGGGGTCATTGGCTCTAAAAACACCTTCAAAGTTAGTAAAGCTTGTTACATATTTATTTTTGGGTGTTGACTTTAAATATGCTGATTTCTACTTTATTCTGTAATTCTTATATTTCGTCATTTTGTCTGATTATACAAACTAACACTGGTCTATCGTACATTTATCTTGATCCTGGAAAGAATTCATTTCCGATAAATTGTTAAATTTGCTGTTTTACTTCTGTGGTATTTATTTAAACATAAATTGCACTGGAATATAGATATACACCATTGGAAATAATTATTAGGCTACCTGTGATTTTCTGTAGCAATTCAATTGAACAGTCATTAAACATAACTCTTCTATATTCTATATTATTTTTCAACTCCAGAGGTTTTGAGCTGTTTTTTTTTGTTATTCATTTAAAAACAGCCTTTTTACTTCATTTAATTTGTAATGCAGTCATTTCATAACATTTTGTTTCACCAGATTTCTGCTTTATATTCGCACAAAGCTGCATATATCTAGACATATATGTTCACGTTACATATTGACAATATGATTTACAAAAATTATTACTAAAGCTATAATAATAATAATAATCTTTTTTCTGTGGATTCTACACATTATAACAGTAAGTACTGAGATGTTCAGGTATGTACGTGTGTGTGCAAGTCAGGTGAAGCTGCTGTAAACCAAACCTTTTGTTAAAACACATTAAACCTCAAACAAAAGCAGTGAGCTCCACCTGTCCAACCACCATTCAGCGACCACAATGAAAAGACAGTTAGGTTGGAGGATAGAATGAGTTACTGATTTCCGATGGAGAAACCCCCCCCCCATTCCTCCTGTGTACCAGTATCACCTGCTTTTGTTGTGTTCTTGACTTACCTTCTCTTTGCAGCACTTGCCATTCCCCTGCTATCCAGTCCTTCCTGGAGGCGTACAGGATGGTGTAATGTGTCACTGCGATGTTGGGCTCATCTGGGCTTTTCCACGAGACCAGCGCTGTGTCCTCTTCGATCAGAGTCACTTTCACGTTGGAAGGAGGCAGCGTGGGAGCTGGATGAGAATCGATTCAAGGATTAAGTCCACATTAAAACACCACTGCCACTGAAACATAATATAAGGTATATTTCGTCTATCGTGACGTTTAATGTTTAATCATTTTGCAGCTACCTTCAGGAAAAGTGCTCTGATAGACGACGGGGCTCCAGGGGCTCGACAGCTGGTCAATATGAAGGCGAATGGCAAATTCATACTTTGTGTTCGCCTCCAGATCTCGCACCAGGAGATTCTGCTCACTCCTGTGAAAAGAAGGACGTAACGATTTTAAGGCTATGTTCACTGAATAATTCTATTTTATAAATGCCTGACTGTAATTGGCATATATTGGTTTTTGTTTCTGCTGCAGTTGTTTGTTTGTTCATTTGTCCACTTTACCTTGCAACTGTTTATACTTAAATGAGTAATTTTGCTTTGTCAAGAATAGCACTGTATGTGCTTTATTCATTATTATCTTTAATTTTATAAATTGGGACTCAAGTTTACAAAAAGGCATCTTAAATTCCTTTTTTGTGCAGAGTCTTTCACAGTTAAAACAGGGTCAAAAGGTCTGTGTTTTACATCTTGCTGTATCATTATGGTTGTTGTTATTTTTTTTGCTTTTACATTATTTTCATCTTGTTGCTTATTTTACTTTCCCATTATTTTCATCTTGTTACATCTCTGACCTCTCCTCTACATTTCACATACCGGTAAACATCTATAAACTCTTCAAGAGAATATTGTTTTTATTTTTAAATCCAGAATATTCATTCATATATCATATTACTATTATATAATTTTGTCTGACAACCCAATAAATAAAAACAGCTCAGTGACAGTATTTTGGGTCAACAAGTGCGGGAGGGGCTGATTTCCTGAGAAATCCTTTTAATTTTGAGGGGTATTGGTTGTGTAAAACATCGCCAACCAATGCACAATATGGGATCTGAGGTTAAAAACAGCCAATATCTTTAACATGAAAAGTCTGTTGAAATATGGTGTTCTTTACTCTGTTATCCACAGACTTTATAAGGTAGTATTTTTTAGGGAGAGGGAGCATTAAGATGTTTGGATGTTTGGAGGTGAAATGCCCCTGTAATAACAAGGTCTTGTCCAGCAGAGGGTGGTACAGAGCTGTCAGCGAGGAGTGTAAACTTTCTCCAAATATGTGGAAGTGTTAGAAAGTATTGTGTAAGAGAGTAATGAGTAATTGATGTGGCACTGCTGAGTGTAACATCAGCTGCTTCTGTAACATCAAATTGTCAACTGCAAAATATGGCGTCAAGACATGAGCACCGTTATGAGCACTAGACATAATACACTGCACTTAAAAAAAAACAAAAACATGAAAATTACATGTGTTCAACACCTGGTTTCACTTTCCTTCACACCCACTTCTCCAAACAGGAAAGGATCACAGGCGCCACAAATGTAAGAAGTGTAAAGTTGTTATGTATTAAGAAGAGGTTCTCACGTCTGAAGGTAGAGCACCAGGGAGGCGTTCTGCAGGCCCACTGGGTTACAGCGGACGGTGTAGTTGACTGCGTGGCTGGATGTAAAAGCTGGTCGACCCCAGTGCAGAAACACCGCAGTTGAACTGTTGGTCTTGGCGTAGACGTTGTGTGGAGGAGGTGGAGGGGGCACCAGGCGATCTCGAACCGCTGAGCAATACACAATCAAATTGTATTTTAGGTTTTAGTAAAAACCCTAACAATACCAATCACGTTAAAATGAATGTGTTTGAGGGACCTACAGACACATCCAGGGGTACTGATGGTCTGGTCTGCCTGGTAGCCATCTCCAACAAAATTGTACGCCAGAAGCTTCACGTGGTACTTCTTCCTCGGGTCTGCATTAAGACAATCACAGAAATGAAAAATAACAGTCTCAAGGCGTTCATGAAAACAAGCCAGATGACAGTTTGATTTCTTCGACCAACAGGAAGCAGGGTGATAGATGAAAGAGATGTGGATTGTGTGGGTGTGGGGTCACTGGGGGTTTCTGGTTTGGTGTTGTGGTGGGAACAAGAGGTGAGGCAGGAGAACAGATGCTCAGCACTCTGAGTTCTTTGGTCAGTTTCTGCAGTACTCAGGGCCGCAGCACAGAGGAACTCCACTATCCATCAACCTGTCAGCCCGTCTTTTTACTGCAAATCAGAAAGACCCTTTTTCCTGCTGGTCAGTGGTCAGCAGCCATTCCTATTCAGGTCCAGAAACTGGGGGTTAAATCGATGGAAAAAATCCCCTGAGAAGGACATTGCTGATGGTCAACAGCAGTTGGCCGCCTCAGTGACCCTGAAGACCCTGTACTCAACAAAAGCCATCTGACCAAATGTCCCTTTTACCCTAAAAAACAATGACCAGGGACTGATCTGTCCATAGAACATCAGTATTTTCTGATAGACATCTCAGGATTCTTTAGGGGGAGTAAAAAAGCAAAAGAAATGGTTACTGACAATTAAGCTTTTCTCAGTGTTTTGTATTTATTTCTACTTGTCAATATGAAATGAATCACAAGTAAAGACTTTTCTGCTGTCAAACTTTCTGATGTTTACTAGTTGGCATTTCTAAACATATGACTTTGACTACAACCAGTGAACTGTTTGTGTTGATAAATACCATACTAACAATTAAATTCAAGTCTCCCTCAGATCACAAAGATGTACTGATATAAATACACTTTTCCTTTTTTAGTCGGTACAGTTCTCCAGAAAACAACACCTTCTCTGTTGTTAAACAGAAGAGTAAGACCACAGGAGATCAATTTGAGTGTGTGGAGGTTAGGCACGTTTAAAAGGGGTGGAGTCAAGATTTGCTCCCCCACACAGGCCTGAAGAGTTTCACTGGAGCCAGACTAAGACCGGCAGGTCAGGCCGAGATAAAACTCTGAAAGAATCTGAGGTCATGGGTGTGGAATATGAGATGAGCCTCTTTTTTGCTCAGTGATTCATCCTGCCCACACCTAAATGGCAAAGTGCAATAACAATTGAGGGTAAGAGAAAAACAGCTTTAGGTTTAATAATTACATAAAAATAGAAACAGTTGAGCTTCTGCAAGAATTAATAGTGTGACAAGATTAACAGAATAGAGAATTATTTCTTATTCTGATAGCATGATGTGACTGAAAACAGAAGAGCAGTGATAGTTTTGTCCACAGCCATCCAGAGTTTCTGCAGTTTGCTATCCCTCAACGTCCACCTCTAAAGACAAGCACGCATATCCTATGCACCTCTACCCAACCCTGCAATACAATGAGACTGCCGTAATTATGCGAGAGAGGAGCTCAGAGTGGGGGGAAGTTGTGACATCTGGGCCACGACCTTTGACATGGAATCTGGGCAAGCTAAATCCTGCAAAAGGAGGGGTTATAGGGCTCTCTCTGAAGGGGGAGGGTCAAGCAGAGGAAGTGAGTGGAAAAACAGGGAAACACACAAAGTTAAAATAAAATGCCACTTAATAGGTGATGACACACAGTGTCAATAAGAGATACTCAACAGGCAGGTTTGTACCACCTCACAATGAACCATAGCTCATGTTCATTAAACATTTATGAAACTGAAATTATGAGTTATTACAGTACATCCAGCTATAACATGAACACAAAACTACCAGGATGTTACATAACACACGGCACAACACTTAAAAATGTAGTAACTCGGCACACAAGCTTAATCATAGCTAAGAAAATTTGATGCATTATTCAACTATTTTATCTAAAAAAGGCCCTGCTCCTTTTTGTTTAATATATTGATTTGAACAATTGATTAGTAAATTAATCATCTCCTTTTTTTCTGGTTCCTTTGTATTCATTAGGTTCAAAAATCCAGCATAAAACATACTACATGCTGTAGATATTCTTAGAGTGCTGTGTTCTGCTTTAGATGCAGTTCCTTGAGTGAGGACATTCCTCTGTCCTTCCCACTAGGATGAATCTCACATGGCTTTAGTCCCATAAATTATGCTGTTTGCATTAAAGGGCATATTTGAGCCATTTGTGGTCACCCTTTTTTTACAGCCAAAATGCAGATCCTGTTGGCCCCTGAGGTTTTGTTCTGCCCTGCCAAAGGCCCCCCAGGCTGCAGCAAGCCAGGCTTGAACAGGGGCTGTAAATGTCAACTCCCTCATGAACCCTCACACTAGCATCTATCATCTCTGCCTCTCCTCCCCCTGTTCCTCTCTTTGCCACAAATCAACACAAAGACACATACTGACACACACACATACACAAGTAGGTACAAAATGGCCTTTTAAATGGTGGACAGAGTACTAATCTAGTCTTCTCACTAAACTTGCTCTTCCTCATGTTCAATCAAAGGGCTGCATATGAGGTGAGATGGCCTGCAGCTGTGAGATAAATCAACAGATACGCACACAGCAATGTGTCATGCCAACAGGTATGAAAGGTATTTATGCCTGAAAGATGGTTACATGCTCTTCTCTTGGGACAAGTAAAGAATAGGTCACATTGCCTTGCCATTTCTCTAGAACTGGAACCTCTCAAACATATTCCTGTATCTCAAGGTGTGCTTTCAATTATACAGACCTTCATAAGTGATAATAATTCAGCAGCTGACTCAGAGCATGTCCTTCTGCAGCTAAACACAGCACTGAATCAGCATGGCGTGTACCGCCGTAGCTTTACTTACTGTACTTCAGAAATCAATGCTATTGGTGACAGAGAAATGGCTGGCGTGTACACAACACAACAACCAGCTGCATTTACATTCATTTACAGTGTGGAGTGATTTAATTTGCAAAGATCCCATGCTGACGAAAATCAATATCGTGTTTGGTTTCTCTAGGACACATAATGCAGGCACTTAGAGAAGCTTTAATGTGAAGTTACAAAAGAAAAGAACTGCAAATAGTAATATAAAGCTATTAACACTCTCACTAAAAATATAACCTATTGTAGGAAGGAAAACTTATTTTTCAGTACAGAAATGTGCAATAGTTACAAAAAAATCTGCAGGATATAGATAAACCAATACCCTGTCCAATCTGTCATTTAGACCAGCCAATAGAAAATAAGGGTTGTTGTAAAGATAATCATTGCATGTAATTACAAGTCATCACTCCTGCAATTAATCAAAGACCTTTTAAAATGTAGAGTGTTTGCTATATCATACATAAGTGAAATGAATTACTGAATACCTTCAGTTCATTTAGTGGTTAATTACATCTTTTCTATTTGCAATTTTCTTTTTATTTCTTAAGAATTATCTAAATCTTATTTTGTGTGTGTCTTTAGCATGTTTGCCAAAAAAAGAGTAATGCCTTCAAGGGCAAAGGATAATTTATAAGTTAAATTCCCCACATCACAGTAGGATTTTCTCTGTAGTGAGGTGTTGTCACACTGAAGGTCAAACGCTGCACTTTTACACTTCCCTATATTTATGCACTGTGCCACAGCTAATTCATGAGAGAAGATGGCAGAACTGCAAGATAGTGAGCTCATAAGACAAGCACATTGTTTGGCTCGTAGCTCAGGCTGCATTTCCTTTGAGCCTTGGCTAATAAACTATCTTTGTGGCTTTCCAAGCCAAACACAATGTGAGTCTTTGATGTCAATGCTCCTCCAGCACCACAGCTCAAAGCAGTCATAAAACACATAATAAATCTCCCTCCACAAAACAGCTTCCTTCTCCTCAAAACACAATCCTGCAAAGCTCATTTATCAAAGAGGAAACAAAGAGATAATTCATGGTATTCAGCGATAAGTGTGATGTTGCTAATTTAGATGTTTTTTAAATCTATATGTGTAGTTGTGTTCTTCCTCACAGATCATTTATTCAAGAATCAAAGCGAGCCGATGTGTCAAATGGTAAAGTGTAAAACAGACTTTCACCTGTACTGACTAATTAAACATAATTTACTTACTAATAATAATTATAATAATGTAATTTGACTATTATCGTTAGTATTAACATTCTGTAGAATCAGAATTAGCACACATTTTTAAAGTAGCTGCATAGTAGCACTTGCTTTTAAGTAGTGTCATGTTTTCCTTGAATCAAATATCTGCAGTTGACTTGACACCTTTAGTAATTTATAGTGCCTCCTCATCTTTCTTTCTTTCTGATCCCGTTCAAGCTCTCTGATTTACAAGTCAGCTGCTGACCACCTGGTTGACCCCCTCTGGCCACAGATGGTCAGTTGTCCACTACATTGGCCTGAGACCTTTTTTCCTCTCACAAACAAAAAAAGCCAAAATGAATCTGACCTAAAGGGCAGCGGAGCTGTGATATGTCCACAATGCCATCCAGCAGCTGGTGAAAAGACACACACACTGAAATCTAACAGAGGTTGGGGTTCATGGAAGTGGGATGTGCTGCCGTTCTGTTCCACGCCTGATCATCCTCTACTTGATATGATGAAACTTAAAGCAATTAATCACCCATCAGCAACAGTGTCAATAGATCCAATGCATTATTTTTAAGATATGCACATTATCATTTTAAAAAGTTTCTACTGTACATTGAGGGTTTGTGCAGGTTTCAACAAGTTAAATGTAATTTTTTAAGGCCTTTAAGACAAATAATGACTGATGTGTAAAACTTATTACATGACATACAAATCAGTATGTTGATGTAAGCAAATAAAACACTGTTTAGTAATGGGATTAGCCAACAACCAGTACTACCAGCACAAAACAGACATAACGCATCATGACATACATTTCAGATGAAATTTAGATTATTACACTTTTTAAGGACTTGCAGAAACTGAGCATATTGCAGTCATGTTCATTTTTAGGTTTTCAAATTCATCTACACATAGTCATATTTTTCTATCTGATGCGCTCCATATATTCTCATTTATTTATTTATTTATTTATTTATTTATCTATTTATTAGGGACAGTGCATATTAATGAACATCTACATCAATTGCAGCTGTAAATATGCCAGATTGTAGCAACAGTGCTAATTTCTATCTGTAATTTGATAAAAGGAGCACTGTAGCTAATGAAATCAAGCACTTACCGAGGCCCCCAATGGTGTGTGTTTTA
>JAPQRQ010000018.1:34211829-34226361 GCA_037367365.1 Apogon talboti | reverse complement strand
TATTTGTTGTTGCCATGTTGGTGTGTGTCTCTTCCATTACCATTGTTGGTATGTATTTGCTGTTGAGTTGAGTTGTAGTGTATTGTAGTTGCTGACTACCACCAGATGGTTGCTGAGTGTGGTGGACATCAGTTTTCTTTTATTTACATATTAGGACTCCATACAGATTGCATTTATTATTACGGAAGCATGGGCTATGTGTTCTGTTATATAGATGAGAGGAGGGGGTGGGATTATATAAGTTTTCTTCTTCCCACCCTTTTCGAGCAGTACTTAATTTATTATTAGTGTGCATGGAAATTTCCATAATGTATTGATCACTTTTATTTATCTACTTGTGTGCTCTGAACAGTGTACTATTGGTTCCTTGTACATAAAAAAGTTTTTTTTTCTTCTGCTCGAAGCAAACAATAAACAAACAAACAAACAAACAAGGCAAAGAATGTGGAGCAAGTTGAATCAAGATGTTGAGACTGCATTTGTGTTGAATTTGAAGAGTCTACTTGTAATATTAATTGTGTTGAGCTATTTAAATTGTTCTGGTTTGTTTTGTTTATAGCCAAAAGGTGGTGAAAGGTGGTGGATTTTGTCAATAAACCTAGTAGAGGTTGGTTCATTTTAAGTGAAACTGTAATTGGACGATAAAATCAAAAATAATATCTTGCTTGTTTTTATTTCAAATGTGACCAAATTATCAGCAAACGCCACAATACTTTTTAGACCACAGTCCTAAGTTCCAAGTGTGACCATTATCAGGTCATTTTACTGCAGCATTTGTAATAACTGAGTACAAATCTTAAACACAATATGGATGTAGAGTATTTTAGTTGTAATAAAATATGCTTTTCCGGTGGATTTCTAATATCTTGACCGATGAGTTAAGAAGTTAATTTAATTTCTTAAACTTTTTCAGATGAGTAGTTTGTTGTCTGTTCAACACCCACAAAAGTCCCAAAATTACAGTATTACATTATAGTCTATATGACTCTTCTGCCCTCCAAACACTGCACACAACTGAAATAAACAGCAGACCAGGGAAGCAAATAAACAAATTAACTGAAAAAAAATAGTCAGCTCCTATATTGCTGTAAAAGCAGAAGTCCCACACTGTAGAAATACTCAATCCAGTGTCCAATCCAGTAAAATGTACTTTAATGTGTGAAAAATAAAAGTATAACCACCTAATTCCACCATTTTCAAAGCATTATTTTAGTATAGAATATTAGATAATTGTATGCAAAAGCATTTCATTGTTCATTTTCATCATTGTGGAGTCAGTTTTAGATCATTTGCGAACCACCGGGTAGGTTAGTAATATAGTGCTGCATCATATTGTGTATCATGTTTTTTTATGTAAAAGTTACAACTACTTATAAGTCATACAAATGTAAAATATACAGTATATTGCAGTAAATAGTCACAGTACACTTCTAAGCTGGGATTTGGAAAAGTAATTATTATTAGTATTATTATTTCAATCATTATCAGAGGCTATTGGAGGATATAAAAACCACTGAGACGCAGACATTAATTTAATATAATGCTTTATAAAGCCTATGAAAAATATAAAACAAAGATGTAAGTGTATTTAACTATGTGATGACTTGGTGGATATATTTGAGCTCAATTCAATTCAATAAATTAATCAACTTTTATTTATATAGCGCCACATCATAACAAAAGTTATTTCATGAGACTTTACATATAGATCTGGTCGAAACCAGACTCTCAAGTCAATTTACAGACACCCAACTTGCTTTGAGTAAGTTTTCAATGTTTTATCTCCCCCTGCTGGTACAGTTCAGTACTACATAGTTTTACTTTTAAAAAACAAAACAAAAAACCATACAGTATTAAAAATTAAAAAGGAAAAAAAAGAGGACAGATGGTAGAAGAAGAAACGTAAAATATTGTTTATTACAAACAACCTAACGAAACCAACTGTTCATAAAAAAAATGAAAGCAACATCAGAATGAGACAGTGACAGATGACACAGGAATTCAATTTAAAATGAATATTTATTTTTCATTACAGCTTGATTTAATTTGGTGTGCTACAGGACATGAAATTCAGTTTTATTACAATTAACTTCACACTTAATGATGGTGTACATACTGTAGGTTGCATGTATATTTTTCTTGTCATTCACTTACAAGTGTTATAATTAAATTCTATAATAACAAAATTTGATATATCAGAAATCAAGAGTTGATCTATTCATTACTCAGTAGATAATAGTACATATATAACAGTACTTCCATTTAAAGAACATCATAAACACAATCAAATTCTACAATACATTACAAATAAAGGCCTCGATATTTCATTTTAAATATTTGTGAAAGAAGAGAATGTGCTTATTTTCAGCAATGTTCACATGTAAACATTTAAAGACGTGCATTTGAAGCATAGGATCATTTCTTAAAGAGCGACAGAAGCAGTGTGCTGACAGACTGCAAGGATTCAGACAGGTCAGAAGTAAGACTCATCGATATGAACAAAGTGCGTCACTTTATAAAAGCATAAGTATAAAAATGTGTTTTCAGAGACAAGAACCAGCCTATGATATCATCGTCCTTAGTCATTAACCTGTAAACAATGCAGGTAGTGTAAACACATGTTTTACCATTCAGAAAATTAACTGTTAAAACTCTGTTGATTAAGCAGAGCTACTTTTCTACATGTATTACAAGTGATTACTCATTTTGAGAGTATAATCTGTACAGTCTGAAAAAACAAAGAAAAAAGTAAAAGGTGTACTCTTAAAAATAGAGCACTGTGCGGCAGTTTGACACCCATGATGAGTAGAGGACACAAAAATATCGCTCATTGACAAAAGGCAACAATCTATAATACATAAGTGTATACAAACTGTAGGATTAGGTCAGTTTGTCAGATAATGTGTGTTTAATCTCGTGCCCAGGAAAGATAACATGTTCACATATTTACCCTTTTGTCTGCTACCCATGCGGCCAATGTTGAACTCATGAAATTAAGTACTAAACATGAAGAGAAAAGGAAAGATGCAGGATGCAGAGCAGCACCAGTAACCGTTTTATTCCTGTGACAATTTGAGTGTCATTAACAGTTCGAACAATAAAAGGGTTAAAATTTTGTCGAAGGTAAAGACGTATTTATATGTACAATATACGTTTGTAATAAGTGGGAAACTTCACAATCAAGTCAAATTTCTTAAGTCAATATGTACAATAATGCATAGAAACTGAGCACAATCTAACACTGCATTTAGTCACGTAGTTGGATCTGTGGACTACAGACTATAATTAGTAGAGCCTTTTACTGGTCCTGTATTGGTACATCACTATGATAATGATTAATGGATTACATTTGGTTTTTAAGTGTAGTCGCTCAAACGTGTATATGAACTACAAATGTTCCGCTACAAATGCTTTACAGGTGGTCTATTCAGCTTTTCCTGCATCAATACAGTGGAATGAAATCTGCTAAATTATTACACTGAGAAATTTGAGAGAAAACTGGAAAAAATAGCCTTTTACATCTGTTTTATTTGGGTTGAACTGCAAATGTCAGTTCAATTTTGCTTCTTAAAACATATACCTCTGGAATTAGCATGTTATAGTGTCTTCAACTACTATTTCCAAACCACTGTTCACTTTAAAGCCAGAGTGTGGGTGAAGTCGTTTAAAAGAGACTTCACTTCAGGTTTTACATTGGAGAACTGAGGACATTTGTTAATTTCATACATCTGCCACTCCTGAACAATGATATTCCTTTTTTACGTTACTACTATAGGAACAAATCAATGAATTTCCTTCAGAGGTGATGTGTGATTACACCCATTTCTCACTAATTACAATGTGAAGACAAAGTCTCACATTTACCTGAAGCAAGAAGCTGAGTTTTAAGGCAACTGAGTCCAAATAAAACAAAGGTTTTGTTTAAGAGAGATATCTGTCATACAGCTTTGTATTCACATTTATATCTGTAATGTTAAAATTTCACAGAATCAATAAATATTTCAGCATTTTAGCAAAACAAATAAGAGTTAATACATTTTTGAGTGACTGACAGTAAAAAATTCAAATGACAAGGCTTAAGAAAACCTGAATTTGTAAACTTTAGAACATGTGGAGTGATTAAATACCTCTGTCACTCCAGATTTCATGTCCTTTTCCACGTGTGCCCACAGAGGACCAGAGTGAAGCCTGTGTGACGCTTCTTCATCTGTCACACAGCTGGCAGGATATACGACCTGTGTCTGATGCACAGTTTTTTCACCTATTCCCCACATCAGGATACTTGACTTTAAACTGATGGTTGATCTGAATCATTTAGAACTAATCCACCCCGTCGAAGCCTTGTGCATTCTCGATGGCGATGTGAAGTTTCTCCCTCAGTTCCTCAAAGGACTCGTAAGGGGGAAGGTCCAATCGATTAAAGCTGTAGAAAACAGTGAACCAGTGTTACACAGGGTTTATTAAAATGCATGCAGAAACTAACAGGCTTAGTTATGTTATTTTTTTTAACTAAGCTGTCATTTACATATATGATCATATCAACACTAGAGGGCTTCAACCCTATATGCTGAGATAATATTTTTGCCATTCTCATATCCATACAATGTACTGATGAAAGCAAGGGTTAATGGATAGGTTTAAGAGCTTCAAACAGAATCTATAGTAAAGCTGAAACATCTAAGGATATGTTTCACTGTCAAAACACACAATCAACCAGGCATCACAAACTATTATGATCAATGAAAAGGTTTACTATCATCCTATTGAGCAAATTAATATAGAATATTTCTTTTGAAGGAATAAAACATGTTTCCTCTGTATTGTACAGGGTTGCTTGTTGAGGAAGCTTTAGATTAGTGACCTGATCTGAGACCTGCATGTTTCACAGCAACTCGTAAACCAGTGGACAGATTTATATTAGGCGATAATCACAGTACTCATCACTGTAAATCGTATGCCGTGTTTCCCACCCCCATCTCTGTGTAAGGTAGACTACACCATGGGTTTTATTTATTACTGCCTTTTTACCACCTTATATTAGTATGTTGCTACTTGATAAAGTAGGTTCCTTATATGCACAAATGATGTTGCATTATGTTGCAGGTGTTTGCTGCATTTACTCGTCTTGGAAAATCTGGTTTAACTTACTGTGCACCTGCAAATTGAACAACACGTAGAAACACCTTAAGCTGCATGTTTATCCTTAAAGCAACTGAAATGTGTAATTTCATCATATTATAGTTCTATTGTCTTGTTTTACTGAATTACTTCTATTGTTTTTTCATCATTGTTCATTCAGGTTTCTTGTGATTCCTTCAATTACTCAGAAATTTTTATTGTTTACTGAATTGTTGGTTTATTATATTAAATCAACATTCTTCCGTTTAAAACAGTTTTGTTAAAATACTGAGTTTTAATATTTAAATATTTTTCCTCCAAGTATCTTATGTTAAATTTTGTGTACAACTATCATATTTGTCTTCAGTTGCCACTGGCGTCTTGAGGGATGCTTTTCAAGGCAATATTACTCTGCTATACCGTCATAAAATGGTTGAAATTGTGATTAAAATTAAGGAAATATTACTGAAGGAGTTACCATGTGTGGGCTCGTGGTAGCTTCTCACGTGTTCCCCACTGCTCAATGGTGAACAGCTGTGGTCCGTTAGACCCTGAAAAGAAAAAAAAATTACACCCCACAAACTAAAAACAACATTTACTGTTTGGTCTTCAAAAAAAAAAAAAAAAGGCAGAAAAAATGTTGAAGTAGATCTTAAGGGTATACAGTACAAGAACACAAAAACAAAGTACAAAACACAACTCAGACATCTTCTGGTCATAAAACACAGGAGACAAGCTGAAAATAATTATGTGTACTGAGTGGTTAAATGATCTGAACTTGAAAACAAACATAAAAAACAAACCACACACCATGTCCTTCAAAAACACAACACTATCTCACCATAAAGTTCAGCAAATCCATTCATTGGGACTCTGGAGGTTCCAGTTACAAACTGTAAGAGCCGGATCCGCTTCTCTGCATCCATCAGCAGCACGGTCTATGAGATAAACAGAGATCACAACAAACAATTGGCTAATACACAGCTCTTATTAAACTCTCAGGGGCTCTGAGCCAGAAAGAGTCCAAGCCACAGCTCGGCTCATTGGCCCCAGGCATGGAAAGATGTCTTACTTTCCAAAACCACTGGATCACTGCGTGGTTGGGGCAGTAGCCGTTCTTGTACTTGGTGTTCTCTCTCCAGTCATTCACATCCACGTCTCCGAGACCACACATAAGCAGCTGCGGAAATTCAAGAAGGCAGGTAAACAGATGTTAATTACAGGAAAGAATCTAATCCATTTGAGCAGCATTTCAGATACAGTGACAACTCACCTCAAGCTCATTCTCATCAAAGATCTTAATCAGATCTTGTGGTATCAACTCAAAGAATCCCTGAAACACAAAATGCACCATGTATTAATGTTGATTAAATAATCTTAACAGTGATTTCAACAAGTATCAAATGAATTCTTACCTCCTTGAAGGCAGTCATCTGCTTCTGTATCCTGTTCACAAACCTCCACTGTATCACCAGACTGTCACACACCAAACAGACGAGAATCAAAACATCATCATTCAAGGTTTTTTTTTACAATGTTGAAAATTCACGTTCAGCTCAGAGCTCTGTTGCTTACTGGATGTATTCCTTCTTGTTTTCATTCGTCACAACAATCTCCGTGCCGCCCGGCTTTAGTTCATGCTGGTGAGTCTAAGCAGAAATGAGTTGCAATATAAATGAAACAGGAGGTAAACAGGTGTAAATATGAAGGTGTGGAAAAGAAAAATAGAAACAAACCTGCCCAAACAGTTCTTCATCGATGGTGAACCTCAGATCCAAGTCTGTTGGGTCGTTCTCCAAAATCCACATCAGCGAGTTAAAATATTCACTGTCCTGAAAAAGCAAAGGACACAGATTAATAACATCCAAATAACCTGGAATTTAATGATCTTGAGTTTCACCTCAGGAACGTTACAGTCAGAGAGGGATATATTTAAAACAATTTAAAAGCAATTATTTCTGAAGCAATTTATTATTTTAGCGCCACTTATTTTAGGGCAAATGTTGTATATTGTTATTGCCTTGCACTATTTGCATCAGTCTAGTGATTTACTTTAAGGATGTGCAGGGTAAAAATGGACCACTCACCACAGACTCCATGTCCTGCAGATGGATCGGTTTCTGCAGCATCATCTTGTAGAAAGGTCGAATAAAGAAAGCTTTGAGAAACACAGAGACAGATTTCTGAATGTGTGCAATCCAACAGTCGGGATCATACTTTCCCCTCACCATTTGTGTTGCAGCTTCTTTAAATATCTGACTGACATTTATAGAGATGTGCAGGAGGAGAAGTCAGGAGATACTCACCATCGAGGAGCTTGCCGTGATACACCGCCATGCCTGCAACACGACCGATGAACTTGAAGTAAGACAGGTGGTCCTCGTTACATAAACCTGAGTTGGGGTTAATCTGCAGAGTGTAGTTGTCCCTGCAAGAGAAACCAGATGATAAACAACACAAGGAGACACATCAAAGAGCACATTGTTTCTTGTATGTGGTATTAGTTTTAAAAAGAAATCTTGTACCACTGGTTTTAATATTTACAAGCATGCGTTTGAGTTAACAGGAACATTTTAGTTTATTCTACAGTTCAGAAATCACATTAGTGCTTTCAGTGCCATTGCCACACTATCGAGAAACATAACTGTTTAAATTAAACAACACATGTAAAGCTGCAGGACACCAAAGTTGCATCTTCTCTGTCAAAGTAAGAAACACTAAATATAAAGCCAAATGACCTAACACTACTTTGTGCCACCAAGGAAAATAGGTGAAATATCACGTTATGGGAGCTGTGATGTTGCGTCTGTGACAAGACATGGAATAGAGTAATAGAGAGAAAAGTGATGGCAACAGTGCATGGCACTTAAAGCTCTTGATCACATTTTTACCACCCCTACATCTCTTAGAAAGTCCTAAGATTAGCCTCCTATACTGAAAATCTCCCCCATGACATAAGATCACAGGGCAGATTTTCTACAGTCTGTAGAGAAGGTCCAGTCTGAACAAGGTGCAAAAGTCATGTTTCCTCTCAGCCTCCTTCAATTACAATATGCTGAAAGGTAATTATGGGGAAAAAATAAACAGAACCTTATTGTTAAGTCAATAATGTATAATTCATACATTACATTGATGCAGATTGATGCACATTCTGCATATTTCTCTACATTTCTTAAAGCTGAACAGGAGCTGTGAAAGTCGCTGAACAGAAATAAGTCCACCATAGGATTGCTGCTAAGCTGTCACTGAAGAAGAAGAAGAGCAACTATTTAAAACTAGGATGCTTTGGATGTCTGTATTCATTTAAACACTAATCTGTGATCCATCTGTAGCCACCACTGTTTACCAAATTAAGTAAATGCGAGGAGCTTTAAAAATAGAAAGCCTTTGGACTTACGTGGCAGAATACTCAAACAGTCCATAGTATGGGTTAAACATCTCCTTGGACATGAGGAAGAACCACTCTCTGGCAACGCCTCCATAGTCCAAACCTTTTTCTCCCTCAAACTCCACCCACAGTCGTGCCTTCAGCAGGTCTGGCCTCTTCACTGACAGGATGCGTCGGTACGAGTCCTCCAACACTGCGTTTCGCCGCAGCTTCATCTCAAAGCGGTTTGGGATGTCAGCCTAAAGCCCGCATTATAAAAACCATTAAAAATGTATCACAGAAATATAGCTAATTTGTAAAAGATCATGACTACTGCACAGAAGATTCTGAAACCTCAGTAAATCATCCTCTTTCACTCACCGGTTTCTTCAGCTTCTTCCGGAAGTAGTCATACTTCTGTTTATAGTCTCTGGAATAAGGCACTGCCTGTAATCAGCAGGGGTCAGTATTCAGTGACAACAAATCAATCCCAGCCTGATGACTCCACTGAATTCACTGTCTCATGTTTACAGGAAACAATATAGCTTTATATGGGAAACTATTTCTGGTATGCTCATATTATATTACAAAAGAATGAATGAACAAATACAGTCATTACTCACTGGTCCAGTTATAGCTGAATTCTGTAATCTGGGATCATCCCATTGTGTGGTCTTGGTGTCTGTTAACAATATAAATCATATGTTAATCAATAAACAACATTTATTACCACACAGGTCTTAGAGGTCTGTGGATACCAATAAAAGTCATACACACTGTGATCTATGTAGAATATTCTCCCATCAGTGTGGACCCTCTCCTCCCAGCCGGGCTAAAAAAGAAGAAAATGCATGAAGTACAGCCACATTAAGTACGACCCTGTGTGTTTAATGACAGTACAGTAAAACACACTGAAATTAAGACTTGAGATATAAATCCCTTCTCTAACTAATGCTTTTCAATTGATCTGTTAGTGATTTTCTGTAACTCACGGGCAGCGGGCCGAGATCAGATGGGTCAAGTGAGGGTCTCCTCCTCATGTGCACAGGAATCCTAAGCCTGGGATCATCCTGTCCATAGGAATCCAAACAGAATGCGTTTTAGTCAAAGAGGAAATGCATACACACTACTGATTAACAATGCTTTTTTCATTAACAGGCCGATAACAGTTAAGGGCCTCAAGTGTGTTGCCATCTTACCCAGGTAGTTGTCTTTGTGTTGTGGTCAATGAAAAAGGGTCTTCCATTGGGAGCACTGCGAACCTCCCAACCAGCTGGTAAGAAGCCTGACTCCTGGGTAGACTCTGGATTCGGGGTGTGTTGAGGAGACTCTGCAGGCGACACAGGCACGTGGGGTGGTACTGGACTCTGTGATAAACCAGGAGCACTCGGTGTGGCTGCTTCAGAGGTTTTCTGTGAAACACAATAATATATGAATAGGGATTAATGGAAGACTGTGATATTAGCTTCATCGGGTTTCACATAAATTATCCTTACATTAGCCTGCTAGTCAATTTTCTTCTTTATTCTCCAAAAAAAATAGAAAAACACAACAACACAGTTGGGCAAGTCAAACCAACAGGCAGTAGATTAAATGGAGGAATCTTATGTTTGGACTGATAGCAAAGTTGAATTACTCGTCAGGAACACACTCTAATATAAAGACAGCAAAACGCAGGAAGATGTGAGCTGTAGGTCTTGCCAATCCAGGAGCGCTGACCTCCTAGCTCTTTTATCAAGGCAGTTCATTTTCATATTACAAGGATATAACCAGGCCATCATCACTACCAAACAGGTCAGGGTTTCTTCACTCTGACAATTTTGAAAGTTTTTCAAGGTCCATTTTCAGTGACCTAAAAGTCAGTCTGCATGTGGTCGAACAGCGAAAATCCCAAAATGCTACATATGACAAAATATGTATGAGTAGACTGTGGCTAAGACAGTTCACTATGTACCTGAACGAGGGGACGAGTCCATGTTGTTGTTCGACTGTTATGGTTGATATAGTAGCGTCTTCCTTTACTGTCTCGCTTCTCCTCCCAGCCTGGAGGCAGCCCAGATGAGGTTGGAAGCAGCTATTGAACGATATAAAAAAATAAACAGGGTGATCATTACATTAAAAACCTCCAACCAAAGTGGTACATACCCAACAAAGTACTAAATAACACCAGTGATGAACATCTTCCTGACCACAGGAGGTGGCTGAAGCTGTGACAATAAAAGGAAGGGCTGATAAAATACAGAGAGGGGTGATTTCAACAGCCAACACAATACTCACCACAGGATTAGCAGGATATTCTTCTGATGAAGTCTGGGCGCTTCCTCTACGACTGGAATGGCTTGAGTTACTAGCGTGATCCTGCAAAACACAGGAAAAGATGTTCAGGACAACGATGATCATTAGGCCATTAATGTGTATTTACTTGCCCTCTCTCTCACTGGAACCTCATGGTTCACATTAATCTCACTATGTGTCTCTGTAACAAGAACCATATGCCACTCAGAAAATGACTCACCGTCTGGGAGGTGCGCTGCTCTCCAGCTGTGGCCCCTGAAATGTGCATGTTGCTCACATCATCACAGAATGATAGGAACTCCATAGGCGGGTGCGGTGGAGGTGATGAGATCTGGTTACTGCTGTGGTACAAGGTGGACTCATCTTCAGTAATGATTTCCCAGCTCTAGAAGATAAGTTCAGTCAGATTTCTCCGTTTGAAAAGACATTGTAGGCTAGAATACATTCCATTTTATAATCAACCTTGGCATTTGACAGTAGAGTGTCCAGGGAGGAGGAGCAAAAACTGCACTACAACTACCACTGAAACATCTGGCTTCCATAACACACCAACCATAATGTGATGATAAGAAACACACCTGAACCTGTGTAAATACTGGACCATCATCAGCAAAGGACAACTGGTCAAATTTGAGCAAAAGATCATCAATCTCCATTTCTACAAAAACTGTACATTGTGATAATCACAATTGCCTTAATTGAATGTCATCAAATATTCAATTATGAAAACCTCATGCCATGTCTTGAATATTTTTTTCCCTCTTTTGATCAGAAAATATGTCATTTTATTTCCTCTGTTAAGAAAACAAACTTTCTATTCACCTGAGGAGGAAGAAAACAATTAAGGACTGAACAAAATTCTATCTATTATAACAACCGTACCTCAGGAGACTCCCGTGTGGAGTTCTCATCGTGGTCTGAGATCTGTCTGCGTGTGATGAAAGAATGCTCTGCATCCAAATTATTGTTCTGTCTTTGTGTTTCTACATCACTGTCCCTGTTTAGGAGACAAAAACACAGAAAATGTCTTATCATTACTGAAAGCACTTCATGAGGAAAGTAACAAAACTGATGTTGAGAACTTACTGCATGGTGGGTCGCTGCCATTGTGTGGTTCTGCTTTCATGGTTGACATAGTAGGTTCTTCCCAGGTTGTCCTGCCGCTCCTCCCAGCCAGGGGGCAGAGCAGGAAGCAGCTGGCTTTGTCTGGGACCTGACATGTCCTGACCCTCCAGAAACTCCCAACCAGGCTGCACAACATCAACAAATGTTTATAAGAGTACACAGGCAGGATAACACAGCGTCCTAATGGCAGCTGTTTAACTGCACATTAGAAAGAAATCTGGCAACCAGACAGAACCCTATGGACTGGGACTAGAACTAGAGCTGTGAGTGTGACTGTTAAGTGTCCAACCAAGGTTTTGGTTTCATGAACATGTTCTTTTATATACAATGATATAATAAAATATAATGATTTACATATGTATTTGTAAGTAGAATAGATTCATAGTGATTGAGCATTCCGTGTTTTCTTGTGAAACAGTGATGTAGTAAAACACTTGGCGAGTTGCCTTAATTTGTGCTTGAGTTTGGCAATTAAGATGTTTACATACAACACACCACATACCTGATCTTAGAAGGTGATGAGGTGTGAAAGAAAATTATTATTTAAATGCCTCAAGCCAGCCTTCACAACCTTATTTTGATTATATACAAAAATGTAGAGGGACCGCAGTATTTTGGAGAACAGTGGGTGATAATTTGTTGCTAGACAAACACTGGTTAGACTTACATCTGTGTCCTCAGTCTGATCTGCAGGTTCCTGGTCTGAACCTGAGTCTTTTGGCAGGTACGTCATTTTGAGACGCAGATGACCCTTGACTCTAGACTTATGGCTGCATGAGAATGACATAAAAACAAATTCTTTTGAAAAAGGAAGTGATCGAGTCAGAGTGAATGTTTAAAATGAATTCTAAACATGGTCCAAATTATTGCCCCATGTTGATACATGCCAAAATAAGTAAAAATGAAATGTAAAAACAGGAAAAGACAAAAGATTGAACAACCATGAAATCATGCCAACCTTCGTGGATGAAGCAGAAAATCCTTGAATGTATATGGCCTTTCTGTATTAGGATTTTCTGTCTGAGAAAAAAAAAAGCATAAAAAGAAAGTCTTTAACACTTATAGCTGCATACATAAATCTACTACGTGACACTGTATCATATTTAGGGATAGCATTACATGAAATGATGGTGACAGTGTACCATGAGGACTAATTTGTGGGTGTTGTATTTATAATAAAACAGAAGCAGGAACGTAACATAAACATGACACTGTGTGTTTCCAAAACTATAGACAATGAAGTGGAACAGACACTAGAATAGGGGTGCTCATATTTATATTTACACAGTCACATGGGTGAGTACAGTAAAACAGACTACATCCAACTTATGTCAACTAAAACAAGTCACAGACATCGGTACATAAAGTTCAAAGATTTCCAGAAAGTGTTCTCGAACAGGCGACGACTCACCGGTATCTGATTTAAAGGGACGTCCACCTGTCCCAGAAAGTCATCACGTGTCTGACAGGGAAAGAGAGACACATAGATGTCAGGATCATGACAGTATTAACTCCTCCTGCACACAGCTGACTGGCCTAGACATGTTCTGATATTCAGATGTCTTCGGAGGAATGAGAACCACTATAATATTCCCACAGGACCATGCAGTGTGAATCTGTTACCCACAGTGATTTGTTTAGTGGTATTTTGCCTCCAACTAGGTCTTCAATGAGACCTTAAAATATGTTTCCTCGGCCTATTTTTTCAGAGACCAGTTCTTAAACTACTAGATTTTTATGACAAATAGAGATGGTGATTACGTTTTATCTTAAAAACAAAAAAGTATACTGCACTAATTTCCTGTTTGAAACAATTATTCATTTGATTTGATGTATTTCCTGAATATGTGACCTACATAGAAATGTGTTTATCACCTCACAACCAGTGGCTGTGCTGTGTTTGCTGGAGACTCAGCCCAAAAATAAAGTGCCATTTGTCAGATAAATTGTCTTTGCTTTAAATACTTCACGCGCTCAGTGAATGCCTTTAACGCGGTTGCTGCAGGCAGTGGGCTAAAAGGCAAACGCACTGCGCTGTTGGAGTCAGCTTTGTGACCAAATTAACACCCACAGCAGGTCAAACTGTCTTACTGCAGTACAGTGTGTTTATGTGAACAAATATAGATGGAGGCCTCCTTCCTCCTGCCCTTGCGGCAGCCAAAAAAGCAGATAAGTCGAGGTTAAAAGAAAGCCTACATGTACACTATCATAACACACCTGAGTAACCTTTACACACAGTCTTGTATGCTGCGGAATTATTTCCTTTGTATTTAATAATTCAAGACTTTAACCTCAGTGTCAGGATCCTTTAAACTATTATATGAAACTGTAGCTGAACAAAGTGGACAATGTATGTCTTGGAAAGGTGTTAGGTGTCCAAAAACAGCAATTATGATGACATTCTGTCAGTCAAAACAAAGGTGATGTACTTAAATTCCTTTTTATTGTCATAATCCAATGCCCAATGACATGAAGTTTATTATCAGATAACAATGCTTTTGCAATTTGTGAGCTGCTTCTAACGCTGCATTGCATTTTGAGAATGCACTTTGTGTGGCGGACATTAGGGGGCAGGCCTCTCACCCAGGGGACTATGGGTAAGGGGGCGTGTTTTAGGGTTTCAGCGG
>JAPQRQ010000018.1:34147578-34196069 GCA_037367365.1 Apogon talboti | reverse complement strand
GAGAATCAAATTTAAGACTTTTTAAGGATCCCTGGTATATTATTCCAGCAGAGAAACGGGATTTTATATCACTGTCTTCTAGTGAAATACATCCAAAATAAAAGTAGTGAAACTTTACCAAGTTTGAGTCACTACTAAAAACCCTGGTTGTCTTTTTCCACAGGATATTTAGCAGGATCTTTCATTGTCGTCTGTAGAATTTCTAAGTGATTTGAGAGTCATAATTAAGTATTAATTAATAATTTTAAGGGTAATTAAGGCTTTAAATTAGGAGAATCAAATTTAAGACTTTTTAAGGATCCCTGGTATATTATTCCAGCAGAAAAAACGGGATTTTATATCACTGTCTTCTAGTGAAATACATCCAAAATAAAAGTTGTGAAACTTTACCAAGTTTGAGTCACTACTAAAGAAAGATTAAGTCAAAGTGCTGGTTGGCTGTAGTTTCCAAGATACAGTCTTGGGTCAAAATGTGAAACTGAGAATTAATGAGAGAATGGGTTTTACTCAAAATGATGTTGGTCTCAGAGCTATTTATCTATTTCAAAACAGTTACAATATATTCACTTTTCAGGATCTTTCTATAAAGAGATTTATAAATCTATTGTATAAAAGTCCATAAGTCAATGTGTAATAACACTTCATCATATACAAATCATCGTCTAACCAGCACTTTTGTCATTTGTTTTCCAATTCATCATATTAGTCTGTAAGATTTAGTACACTTAATCTCAGGCAGAAAATTTCTAAAGAAGTGTAGACCAGTGTAATCAAATGATGACCAGATAAAAACAATACTTTAAAATAATGAAACACTATAAAATAATAATAAATAATGAATAATATAGTAATAAAAATATATACAAGAATATAGAATTGAATTTAAAAAAGTAATATATGAAGAGAACTGTAAGTAGGAGAGATATTCAGTGCAAAAACAGTAGAGCTGTAATCTATACAATAAATGATAATGAATAAAGCAAAAAGGTTTAGCAATTTGATTGTCACATGAGATATCAAGATAGAACCATCAAATTAGCATTAAAGAAATGTTTGAAAGATTTTAACCCCAAAAATATTTAAGTGTGGAGGAAATGCAATGCTGGGAAACAACTGAAGTGTAATAATTGTTTATGTACTAATAAGAATTAAACATATGTTGATGTTCTAATGAGTGAAAGTCCTCATCAAGAAAAATAAGTGAAACCATAGGCTTAGGAGGCCTTAAGATTCTCAAAATGTTTCTACTCTTTCTTGGGGATCTGGGAAAAAGGTAAAAGGTATAAGAGTGATTTGACCAAACATTTTCCTGCAGTCAATAAGACCAGCACCAGAGAAAACACTGACAACGGAATACTAATATATCTAAAAATGTTTATTAATTTTCAAAAAGACTTGAAAAACCAGTATCACCAAGCACTTCCCCTTAAAAAAAAAAGCACCTGTTAAAACACAAAACATTGTCGTTACACAGATCACGGCAACATACAGTAAGTGGAGTGGAGGGGAGGTTTACAACGCTGAACCAGTTGAGGAAGAATGAAATCTTCGGTTTATAGAAAAAGCATGGGTGCTAATCAAAACATCAAAAAATACATGTTTTTACAGACATACTGTAAAGTTTAACATCGAAACTGAGAAAAACCAAATCAAAACCTACACTGAGTGAGAAAATCAAGTGTAAAATAGTCAAAGTGAGATTGTATTTTACAAAGATACAATCAGCTTGTACAGAAATCAAATGTGTAATCTGTACATATGAAGTGGCAGCTAACAAACACACTAAATCGGTCAAATGAAATGCTTTTGCATATTCATTTATCAGCGTTTAACATAAAAAGGGTATCATGGCATTATAGTTACAAATAGAGCTATTGAAATCCTTATGTGCAAATATTTTCTGGGAAGATTTAAATCAATGGGAGTCAAACTCCATTTCATAAAATATTTTTGCAAACAAGTTGAATGTTTAGGTCTGTATTACTTTTTACACTTTTCAATATGTTATTCGGAGTTGCAGTACTTTATATTACATCATAATTATGCTATAAATTATGTGACTTTACTGGATTATTCCGAACAAAACAGTGCAAGTCAGGTTATAATGAATTTATATTATAAGGTTTACAATTTCACACATTTTGTACAAACAACACACTATAAATAAAAAGCAGGAAAACATAACGACATGGACGCCCAAGTATGTAGAGTAAAGGAGGTTAGTACGACCAAAAGTACATAGACTGTATAGAAATAATGTCTATGATACAAACTGACTCTGGGATCTAATGCTAATGAGAAACTAATCATATTTACCGGCTGGGTTTACAAAAACATCAACAGTAAACGAAGACATCCTTAATATTATCCTGATTAACTGATTTTTCTTGTCAGAATATGTTTGTTATGGCTATTATCAAACCAACACTCTCCATAGTTTGCATCACTGAAGTGAACAGCTGTGATCTTAGTGCACATTATCACCGGAAGGTTATAGTTAAAGCTTCATCTTTGGTATCGACATAAGGCTCAGAAAGTAAAACCAACAGGAGAACCTTTAAGTCAGTGGTTGCAGCCTTTTTCACTCTGTTCATCACTAATCTTTGCATTAAGTCACCGATTTGCTGTTAGACATAAACGACTGTTAACAGGACTGGCATTTAAAAATATTGATTATTCGTCCAAAAAACAAACAAACAAAAAAAAACCAGTGCATTTTTCATTTAAACAAAGAGAACATAAATGATTGTCCGTGCAGGATGAGTGCTACATGAGTGCTTATGTTCGTGATGCTACTGACATTAAAAATAACGTGTTTGTTTCCAGTTTCAACTACTTAATCTGTTTTGTCAATTTCACGTCAAACGTCACACCTGCAATTTAAAGTGCCCTTTGCACATGATACCAATAAAGCAGTGTAAGTGCTAAAAAGTGCAATCCTTTCATTTCATGTGAGTTGCTCTTTATTTTTCCCTTTTTCCTACAAGTGATTAAGAAGTTCAGCCCTTGCTTTGTAATTCAGTGTCTGATCCTTAACGGTATGGTCTAACTGACTTCACTTTTATTATACTGTGACATTTTTGATCAGTAAATATATTTTGTTGTTTTGAAAACTCGAATACAATGGTGTTCAGAATTATTGCTCTAGCTGCTGATCATTACTCATTTTCTACTTATAGTGGTAACCATACCCCTGATATGAAAGCCTTTTTTTAAACACACATTTAAGATATCGAAAACAAACTAGTTCTAGTTAATTAATTCTCCCCTATTCTCTGATGAAACGACCAGCATTTCGATCAGAGTGTTACGGCATCATTTCAGTTCAACCTGGCACTGCGATTGGACAAAATCCAACGTGTCACGTGATGCAATACAAAACTTAAATACCTGAAAATAAATACAACAGAAAGCAACCACAAACTAACATGATCAACATGACTAAATAAAACTCAACCCATCAGCCCGACGGTTGGATGATCTTTGCTTTCCAGCCAGTCGAGTCCACCTGAATGTCCCGTCTCGCTGGTGATTTGCTGAAACAGCGGATCGTGAACCAGCTCCTCTGGAGCAGCGTTTTGATACTGCCCCTGCTGCTGCTGGTTGGGGTCGAACAGAAGGTTTGTGTCCAACGCGTTAAGGTCATTGATGCTGCTGGACAGCTCCGATGTCATTCTGATTTCACAAGGGAACTCTGCCCCCCCTGTATTTAGCTCTGACACCTGTTCCATGAGCTGATTGCCAGCGGTAAGGCTGTTATCTGCAAGGAGGTCTTTGACGGTCCGGCTGAAATCCAACTGCTGATGCTGCTGCAGTTCTTCTTGCTGCAGCATCGTCTGCTGCGGACGGGGCTCTCCAGATCCTGGTTGTGCGCACCTGTCACCTGCACACAGAATCATTTGTTCATTGAGAGCATTTTGAGTAAGGTAACTTGGCCTTTGCATCTTGCAGGTGCTGGTGGAATCGGGGGTCATCAGGCTGAGCTGGTTGTTGAGGTTGGGGTCAGACTCTAGGATCTGGGTGAGGTTCATGCGTGCACTGTAACTGGATGGTAAATTATTCATGCCGAGACCCCGCACAGTCTCATCACGGTCCACTTCGAACTTATTCAGCAGAACATTGGCGATGTTTTTGCTGTTGCGCTGTTGTCCTTGTGTTGGCATTTCCTCTGTTTGCATCATGATATTGAGCGGCACTGAGCGGCTCCTCTGAGCCATGCTGCTCACCCCGAGATTCGCCTGGCTGTTGGCAAAGATATTCAACACTTCAGGCGTCACAGGAGAGTTAAAGGGAGACACAACAGACCGGGGAATATTAGAAAGGGCACTGTTTCCTGCGTTTCCACTTATGTTTCTCTGATGCACAGCAGGGCTTACGCTTCGGCATCGGAAAGTTCCAGTTGTGTTGCTGATGGATTTGTTATCCAGTGGGGCTGGCACAGCAAAGCCCTCCTGTTTGTTGATATTTGCCATGCTGGCAACCTGCTGCTGCACAGGGGAGATGGGAGTCAAGCGGCCAAAATGGCTGTCATGGTGTCTTGCATGAGGAACAGCAAATGCGTGAGGTTTCTGAAAGTGGTCATCTATCAGGCCTTGGTAACTGGGTAAAATCCCCATTCCACTGTTTGATTTGTTTATACTTCCACTGCTGCTGTTGTAGCTGTTATTCATCCACTCCAGTCTGGTCTTGTCTGGGTGTGTGGCCATCGGTCTCTGCATAGGTTTAACAGGACTGCTGGAGACAGTGCTGCCGTCATGGAAACCAGTGTTGTTGGAGTTGATGGGGGTAAACGCAAATGGGTTCCTGCACTCGACTGGACTGGGAGGGACAGTGCTGCTGCAGTTGGAGTGCGGAGTACCGACTGGGGTATGGCAGCTGCTTCCCAGTGTGTTGTCCACGGGGGTTGTGGAGGCCATGCGTGAGCAGGGGCTCTCACCGGTCAGGACCTGGGCTCCTCCCATGATTTCTGACGTGGGAGTGGGTGTAGGTGTTGGGGTCGGGGTTGGAGTTTGGATTGCGTTTCTGCTGTTTGGAGTGTGATAGAAAGCAGTCATGGTCTGATTATTTGACATCATGTTGTCTGGCATCACAGCCTGTTGGCCCTGCAGTGTGACACAGTTTCCAAACTCCTGCAGGTTGTTAAGTTTCATCTGCTCCTCCATCTGCACCAACTCCTCCACAATGCTGTCCTGGGTTACATCATCATCAAAGGAGAAGTAGTCGATATCTGTCTGCGTGGCGAGCTGGGTCGTCGATGAAGCTTGATTCAGAAAATCCAAGGCTTCAGTAGCAGTGTTCGACTGACTGTACATCTGCTGAGCTCCATTCTGACTGTTTAAAGTGGAGTTTGAGGTGTTGCTCACCCCCGACAGGCTGACATTATTGGGTATTTTCTGCACATTAGCCATCATTTGCCCATGCTGTTGCTGTATTATTGTGTGACAAAGTGAGGTACCACTATCCATAACAGTGGAAGTGTTTTTCCTCTGCATTACACTTGGTGTTTTGGCAACAGTGTAAAAGCCACAGGCCCTGAAAGAGGAGGTACGTGGAGCATGGACTTGAGTGGACAAGGCAGAGTTCATTTTCATCTCCACCTCCCGGCTGGCTGGAGCACTTTCAGGTCTAGCTGGAGCTCCCGGTCCTGGTCTGACAGTGACTGTAGCTGTCATCCCACACGTCGACTCAGCAGCACCCTCTAATGTCTGCTGTGACATAAAAATTCTTTTGGTGGGAGAAAGGTCTGGGCTGAGGCCTGAGCGTTTCCTGAAGCTCTTTGTTGACAAAAAGCCTTGCTTTACTGATGGTACGTTGCTGTTTTCCCCAGATAAAGGTGTTTTGCTTATGTTCAGTGAGGGAACAGTGCTGATGTTGTTAGTAGATGGATGTAAGTGCAAAGTGCTTATATTATCAGTGTTATTATTGCTGCTAATGGCAGCTGCCACAGTTAACTTTCCATTGCATTTAGTGCTGGATGTTTCCTCCAGACCTAGGAATCCTTTAGTTTGGGGAATGGGCACACTGGCAGCTCTCTGTGTAGCCCCTCCAATCCTATTTGTTGTCATGCCTTGAGTAAAAACAAGACTGCTTTGGCTGTTCTTGTGAATAGCTTCGACTTCCATTTCAACATCAATGGTTTGAGTGTTAACAGTCTGCCCTGGCTGGGCCACTGGGGCCAGAATGGGCACAGTGGAGGCACTCCTCATGGTCTGACTGGGGCGGCTGTCTTCTGATTCTGCAGAGCTGCTAATGCCAGCAGACGCCGGCCTCAGAGTGGCGTTTGTAAGAGAAGCTGTGGTGTTGCTGCTGTTGGGTGCAAGTGATATGGGCGTCATCTTGACCAAACTGACTGGACTAACATGACATGTCGTCATCACAGTCTTGATGGGGCTGTTGGCGATGAGCATGGTCGAAGGCGAGCGCAAAGTGATCGCACTCGTGGCCAAAGGCTTGGGCAGGATTTGTGCGTAGCGCTGTCGAGCTGTACCTGCTGGACTGGAGAGGATGCTGTGGGGGGGTTTAGGGCTCTGTTTCACTGGTGTAACTGACTGGGTCACCATTTGGAAATTAACTGGAAGCACTTTGTTCTCCCCTGTTGCAACAGGACTCTGTGATATCAGCTGTGTATTCCTCTGTGCCTGCACAGAGAAAGGGGAAAAAAGAAAAACTTTAATCTACATTATAATGATAGAGCAGTGGTTCTCAACTGGGAGGGTGTGAGCACAGGACAGGAGGGGAAAAAAATCAAGAAAAATCACAGACTCACTGGCTATTAGTACAAAGGAGATGCAGCAGATTCGCCCCATGGCGAAATGCAAGCAGTTGGACTATTACAGTGACTATTACTATTACAGGTTCATCATATTACTTTTAGAATAACATACGCCCCAGTCCCTAATTTTTTCAGGGATTTATAATTGTGATAGTGTTTATTATATAGTTACATAGATGGTAGAAGTTTCTATTATTTGTACAGTTGTAGTATGAGTATATCCACTGTTAATACTTGTATTTGTAGTAGTAGTATTAACAGTTATGGGTTGGGGTTAAAAAAAGGTTGAGAAACACTATGATAGAGCATAGAACATACTTTGAGTGTGATGTTTGCTCTTGAAACTTCCTCGAGGCTCCTCTACAGGCAAACTAGGTAGGTGGCAGGGTATGTTTTTGTATTTTTATGCATAATCATCACCATCATCATAGATTAAATCAGGCAATTACAACTAATGATTGATGGAAGATTCTACATAATATGAAAGAATGAAAATACAATACTTATATTTGATGTTCAGTTTTAAAGTTCACACAGGAAAGAAATAACAGATACAAAGGACTTGGTTTTCCTACTTGTCTTTTTTGAAACAAACTATTTTTAATGAAATGTTTAAATAATAAATAGTGTCTCTAAACAACAAACTGTCCTGCCATTATTACTGAAATAAACAGCATCTCTCTCTCTCTCTCCAATATGCTGTGGTGCTAAACAAGAATGGCAGCATCTGTTTTCTACCTAGTCACAGACTGTTTCCTATTAGACACCTCTGTTGGTAAAATTCATTGTTGTTATTCTGTTGAACAGATATTAATAAATGCAGAATTTTTTTTTTATATTCTTTGATTTCATGAGACAATATCCCCTGTTTTCAAGATTCATCTGGTCTAGACAGCATTGCACAGAATGGTCTAAGACTTCATACATTCATATTTAGGATTCCTCACCGTGATGGGGCTCTGGACGGCGGCCACCACAATGCCTATGGTTGGCTGAGGCGATGGAGGTGCAGGGCTGCTGCAGGGCATGCACTCATCTGCTCTCTGGTTTTGGTTCTCTCCAGGTAAAGGTGAGTGTAGCTTCTGTTCCTGTTGCTTCCTCTGGATCTTCCTCTGGAGCTGCTGCTTTGCATCGACAGACGGGGAAGACAGAGTCGTCACTTGAGGCTGGAAGGTGTGGGCCTCTGCAGTGGGGACGAATGCTGAAATGGACTGTGGAGTCTTCACCTCTGTGGACAGGAAATAGGGATTTAATGAGTGTATGCAGTAACAGGAAGCTGCCACCAGATGTCACTGTTGACCGATGCAAGCTGTGTCTTACCTGTTGCTGCTCCGGTCATAATGGTGAGCGCTGCCAGAGACTTGTTGCTGATGTAGTGGCTGTTGATCAGGAAACGAGCCAAGTCTTCCACAGCGTCAAACTGCCGCTTCAGCACCTTTTGGGCCCACTCGCACACCAGATCACAGGCTGCAAATCGCACCTCTTCCTTTATGCTGCTCATTTGACCAGGGGACTCTAGTACATCACACTGGATACACACAGTAAATATGTGGTTACATAGAGTTTACTGTATGGAATAAGGAGCTAAAATATAAAAAAATATTTAGGAGCGTGACAATGGTCTTACTGTATCTCCTGGTTTGTGTAAATCCAGACTGGGTAATGATGGCACGTGAACAAATGGACGCTTCCTTAGTCCACTATAACAATATGTAAGCTGCTGTTAAAGTTAAAAACATGACTCTGGTATATTATGTAAATATATGGTATGAAGACAGATAACTGACAAAGACAGACAACAAAACAAAACATTACACTCTTAGAGTATAGTAGAATACATGGAGAACCATTATATCAGAATTATAATGCATGACAACATCTCTTTAAGAGGAGAATATACTAGGCAAACATTCAATAGTAATATTCAAACAGAAATCATATACTGACAACTAAACCAACCATGTTTAAAACCTGCACACAGTGCTGGGGACTAACTAGTTACATATGACGCCATTATGCAAAATAAATATAATTGTAATATGTTAGTCACTGAGAAAAAAATATATAAATTATATCAGTTATTAATCAAAATGTTAATGATTCTAAGTGTATTAAAACTGGAAATCTATCCAGGTTTTCAATAAAAAGCATAAATGTAGAATTTAACATTAATTCAGGACTGCCTTCTATTGACATATTCCAGGAGTTGGGACAAATGCAACACCATCAACAGTAGGAATCTACAGGTATAAGACAATTATATTTAATGTTTTTAAGACCTTTATACAATAATTTTTTACTAAATTTAAGCCTGAGTTTTGGACAAATCTATGTATGTATATGGTTATTTTAAGTTCAATTAATGTACATTTTATCAACAGAAATGTGCAAGTACATGACAAAAACTAAACTAGGTTCATGGAATTAGGTTCAGTGGTAGGTTTGCATTGTTCAGAAATGTGGACTTAAACACAGGAGAATACAAAACAGAACCATTATATTGCAATAAATGTTTGAGGTTGAATTTAAGTGTATTTAATGACTTTTAAGGCTTATTATTATATATTTGTTACATTTGTTCTAAGACATTTTAAGACTTTTTATGGACCTGCAGACACCCTGTCTACATCCACACTGCTCATCTATATATTTAAAGCCAAGTGGCCTCTGTGTGCATGCATATATGTTTGTCCATTTTCTAACTCAAAAACCGGACAGAGCTGGCCTTTGGTGTTTGGAGTACTTATGTATTTTGGATCAAGGATCAGACTGGCAAAAACAGCAAATTGATAGGACCAATATTTTGGAAGATATTAGTAATTTTGGACCACAATAGCCTTGCAATCATGTTGAATCATAAAATCATCATTGAAGTGGGTTACCTAGCAACAGATAAACAACAGGGCCACGTTGCCATGGTGTCAAATTTCATGTGCAGAAACAGACATGCCAGCTGAGAGGTTATTCAACTGAAAATGCCAGTGGATTTTACCAAGAAAGTAAAGGAACGAACTACATCAGAGGATCTAGAACCCGTGGGGACGCACTAGTATGACACTAACTGTTTAAATTCTAAGTGCCATTTTTGACTTGCCCTTCTGTTTGAGTCTGCACATTGGTTAGCAAAGGAATTAAAAGTATTCAAATGCAAGTTACCTTACTTTAAATAACTAATTAAAACAACAGTAATAATAGCTAATTAAAACAGTTACATTACTTATTACATTTTTACAGATGGACTACTTATCTGTAACCTGTTACATTTCAAAAGTCACAACACTGCCTGAATCTGTGTAACTCACCTGCACTAACTTCAGATCATCAAATCAGATCCTGATATTGCAATTCAACTATTACAAGTTAGTCATGATTTTGTTAACCTAAATTAAACAAGCATCTAAAGTTGTGCACTTCTGTACCATCATCAAAAACAAGGAAAAAAGTCACTTGTGCGTCATGAAGGTCAAGATCACAGTGTTTCCCCTGAGGGGCTCTGTATTATGCGGCTGCTTCCGAGGCAGAGGGGGACTTTATTTCATTTCACATCTATATTTAGAGAGCTTATGAACTGCAACAGCAGATGGTCTGTGACCAGAGACAGAAGCCAGACTGTTACAATCCATTCCAGTAAAGGATATTTAGATTTTCCTCTCATGCCAAGTCGACGCGCCTTCATGTTTGGAAAGACGTTTTTCATCATTTTCCCGAAGTCGGCAGCACTCAGAGGGTGGTAGTTGAGATTGTCACAGAAGCTCCTGAAACACAGAACACACAGAACAAATAGAATTAAGAACAGGACCAAACATAATATAAAACGTTTTGATCCAAACATACAGATATTCATATTATTTTCTGAGGGAAGATGAAGAAATGCTTTTTTTTTAATGCTTTAATTCACACTTTTTTGTGGATGGTTATAAGATTGAATGAGATTAAAAATGATAATATCTGCACACTTTCAAAGGTTAAAGCTGATCAATATTTTCTATATTGACAACACATAGAATTACCATGTAGAATTCATAATATGTCCTTGTACTGGTGTTTTTATCATCTAACTTCGTAGCTGTTTGGTTTTTCCAGCCGTGTTATTGTTTTGGTTTTCTCTCAACAGTGTCATTTCCAACAGGAAGCAGGCAGCTGTTTACCAGAGAAACAGCTCTGAGCAGCACAAACCAGCACACAAACTAAATTAGCGACTAGCTGATCAACATTTAGCAGCTAGATACTTCCCCGGGATCAGAGCTGTGAGAGCGTGAATATAAAACCACAACACATGTATTTCAAATGAATGCAAACATTGTTGTGTGATAGCTGGAAGTATAAATAGGCAGGTTATTTGCTAACATGGTTGTCATATCAGCTTTACGAGCTGTTAATATCCTTGTCATACGTGTATGTACAATAAACTGTGGTCCAGTTATTGTGGTGTTAAACTAAGCTCATGTTGATCCTTGGTTAAATCATTCTTGTTTTCTGCAAGTGATTTAGAAAAGAGTTATGAAGAATCAGCATGATCCTTCTGATTAACAATTGTTTCCATTGACTTTTTCATGTACTTAAGTTTTACTTGACTGTATTATTATTTATATTATGACTACATTATTATTTGTATTTTTTTTTATATTCATGCACATGTTGTAAAGCATAATCTTCATACAAAGCTGCATATTTTTGTTTATTATGAAATGAAAACAAGGCACCAGTGTATGTCTGGGTCCATACTTGAATATCATCCCTCAAAATGAAACTATATATCCGTTAGTATTTCAGTATTCGTTGTAATAAAGAATAAAAAACTATAATTGTTTTTAGTAAAGTACTCTTCTTTTCACCTGTCTAGCCTAAAGGCGCCAATATTTCTGGAGGCCGCTGTATTTCTGTTCTGGTCGAGTTAAAAAGACAGTTGCATAACACTGTCAGAGCATTTCAATGACTGTCTCAGACTTTCCATTCTAATATTACCGACACATGCTGCTCTGTGATTCCCATGCCTGCAGCATCTATTTATACTGACACTATAGCCGACAGCAGACACAAGAAAAAGAGCAGAACATTAGTGATCAGAGGCTTCTAAATCACTAACAAATATTTCTCTGCGAGTAGATTTTAAAAGTTTTTTAATATAATTCATCAGTAACAGATGTGATTAAAAACCTATCATTATGGCATAAATTGATAATCAAACACCCTGCTGCAAATAATTTTTGTCACAAAGTGTAAACTAAAAGGGCGTTTCTTCCTCCTTCACTTAAAAATCCAGACTCTGTGGAATTTAATCACCAGATAAAATATGTGTCCTTGCCTCCTGAAAGTCCGTTTTCAGTGTGTGAACAGTTGAAATAGCTTTTTCATTGCACTAAAAGCTGTACACTGCATCGAGACGGGCTCCAAGATATTTGATGTTTTTGGTTTTCCTTTACTTAAACTGAAGTAGGTGACAGAGGCCGGTATAATACTGTCATCATGCAGAGAATTGAGGTTAATTGTGATAGAAATAACTGTGACTAATTGTATTTATTTATTTTATTTTATTTATTTATTTTATTTTATATGTCTATTTTTCTGTCTAACAAATCATCTACTATAGACAAAAGGGTCATAATGGAAAAAGTATATGGGCAGATAAGATAAAATTTACTGAATATACTTAAAGTAACCCATAACACTAGTTCATTGAACTCACCACAGAAAAAGAGTAACAAACCACAGAAAAAGAGGCATAATAGATAAAATAATGATAAAATATGTATATAAACCTGAATCAATCTCCATTAATACATATTGCTAAAACATTGTCATCCAACTGTTTGTAACAGGCACATGGGGACAACTATAATGATTATGTAAAATAGTCATTGTTATTTCAATGATTGCTACATGATACAAATGCAATAATTGTGACAGGCTTACATATTAGGCTATATGAATAAAACCACCCTACCCATCTACAAAATAAACATTAGGGGCCTTTTAATAACTAGGAAATGTATGTAATATGTTATGTATTTAGTACCTACTTGTACTCATCGTAGACCTCCTGTTTTGGAAGAGAGGTCTCTGGATGCTCTTCTAAATGATTGCGGATCCAGCTGAAGGCATGCATCTGCTGCGTACGGCTCGACGACAGGGCACTCTGGTCACTGAGAAAACACAACCACGGCTGAGTAAAGCACACACACACAGATCGGTAAAACCTCTAATGCATGAAACCCTCTTCCCTCTGTGTGTTGGGTGTTTTAACTTATGCATCAGTTTAACCATAATAAACCACTCATGTGAAAAAAACACCACAACGTTCTATTTCATTCTTCATTCATCAGATAAACATTACCTTTTATCAGCGCTACTGCTGGGACCAGAAGGCAACTTAAGGTAGAGGTAGAGTTTTTCAATGTCAGAGAACTTCTCCACATCTTGCTGTAAAAATGAAAAGGACAACAGAGTGAGTTTTTTTTTAGTTAGCCCACATTTTCATCAACACACAACAATTTCCTACCATCACACACACAGTAGAGTTGAATCATTATGTCAATAGACATAAGATTTGCTTAGACATGTTTTAAAAAGCTCATTAGGTCATTACAGGTATATTATGATTTATTTATCTATTTGATTTACTTTGGATCCCCATTAGTTTTCACCATAGTAACAATTATTCCTCTTGGGGTCCACACACAAAAACAAGCAACACATCCAAACATTATTAACCATAACAAACAATGAATGACAAACATAAGTGGAATATTTTGTTCATAGACTAATTAGCATCACAAAATGAGTGGCCTCCAAGCTGAATTTCCAAATGAATGAAACAGGAGCCTGCCTATGAATGAAGTAAAAATGAATGAGATGCGAACAAACAGTTTAACTAAAATATAACTCCATATTCAGCGCATGGTGGAAATGTGCAAAGAAAATCAAGAGGACAGGAGAGTCTTTTTATCAATTGTCAGAGACTTTAAGGCAGAAGTGTTAGAGAACAGTCTTTAATGCACAAATTAATATTAATTATTAGCTTCAAAAAAGCATTTTTCATCCCCCCAATCAAGTGTGGGATGAAATCTCTGTGGCTGACCACCTCTTCTCCTCTCCTTCCTCTCATTTCTTCTCACTAGCAACCAAACAGAAAGGAATGTCCTCAAAACAAACACCTGAAGCATAGTCTACAAGTTCTGTTTAAGATGATTATTTTAAAGTGGAAGACAGGTAGTGGATATTGTAGTTAACTCGTGCTGCATCGTCAGAAGGGGCATAAAGCTGTTGAATCCTCACTTTTCATTCAGTTTACACAAAGAAACCACTTCAGTCTAGACCAAGGTTGTCAAACTCATTGTAGTTCAGGGGCCACATACAGCCCAATATGATCTGAAGTGGGCCAGACTGGTAAAATAATAACAGTGAAAGAAGTACAATTATATTATGAAAATGTTTACGTCTACAAAGCATCCTTTAAAAAATGTGAACAATATGACATTTCTTAAGAGAATTAAGTACAATTTTAACAATACGTATTATGCTTCAGCATACGATTCACATATGTGCATTAAACTTACAGATCACAGTGTATCTACACTAAGGCACAAAACATTTAGTAATCAAGCATAACATTGTTAAAATTACCCTTACTTCTCTTAAGACATTTCATGTTATTGTATGCCATTTCATGATATTTCATGTATACCATATATATTTAGGTTATTCATATATTTCTTGTGAAAGGATAGTTTGGAAATGTAAAAATGTTCATGTAATTATCCTTTTTTACACTCAAAGTAAAACTTGGTGTTGTCATTATTTATGGTTATTATGATAGTATTTTACTGGTCTGATCCACTTGAATTGGGCTGGATGTGGCCCCTGGACTAAAATGAGTTTGACACCCTTAATTGTTAATGTCTTCAGTGTAAATTTGTATCTAACAAATTCATCCCACGGGCCAGATCAGACCCCTTTGGCGGGCCCATTTTGGCCCACAGGCCGTATGTTTGACACCCATGGTCTAGAGTGTCACAGTCTGAGCAGGAGGATTACAGCATGTTGGTAACATAAAAGAACCTGTGGGTCACAATGACTCATATGATGAAACTGGAGTGGACTAACGTGCTAAATGTGTAATTTAACTCTGAAGACTGGACACTTTTACTGTGTTGAAGAGTTCAAGTGGAACTTCTGACCACAAGCCCCTGTCAATGACAGCATTTCCCTGCTCCTGCCAAATGCCTTCCTAGACCTTCCGCCTTCCTTTCTTAAGTCGCTAAATGGTTGCTCACAACCTCTTCGACAATGTCTTTATGGTTCATTCTACAAACTGGGGCCCGGAAAGTTAATTATGATCAGAGTTTTCTCCCACTTTTCTGAGGACTGAGATACAGTCTGGGTTTATCATCATTCAAAGGAAGATCACTTCATTTCAATTATTGAATTAACTAATAATTGTACTCACATTGCTTTCAGACATCTATTCTATATTTGTGAAAGAACGCTGCTTATCCATATTCATATCATGAATACCATTATGCAAAATAAATGTACAAATAATAAAAATCTGTTCCAGTTACTGAGAAAAAATATGTAAATTATATCAATTATTATTCAAAATGTTAATGATTATAAATGGATTAAACCTGAATATATTGTTTTTAATAAAAATCATCTAGTATTTATTATTTCTTTCACTCCCTTTTGACTACATCACTTCCATTTTCTACGATTTCTGTATTTTATACATACACAGATGTAAAAGAATTAAATAAATCAGATTAACGGGTATACATTCATGAAGATCATGAAGACTACTGGGAAGAAATCCAGGTGTGTTAATCCAATTTCTTATAATCAGATAACTGCTGTTATCTGATAAAGTATATCAGATTATGCTGTTTACATGATCACTTGGATAATCTGATAATTCCAGAAATCGGATAATGATCGGAGTATTAGTAAATGGGCTCACTGAATTTACATTCATTTGGCCTAGGTGGTATAAAGAACGACACCTTAGAATAAAACTGGAAATATTAATGAACACACAGTGGTTGAAAACAAAACTCAGACATAAAGGATTCTGAAGGAACATCCAAAACCACATTTTTTTCAGTAAAAATTAAATGCTAAAACTGACTCATTTTACAAAATCTCTTCGTATAACTGCTTTATGATTTGTTTTATATGTGCTACATGCGAGAGGAAAATACTACTCCTACAACTTAAAATAACTTTTTGCGTTTACTACTACTACTACTACTATTATCGACTTACTCACTACATGTTGAATTAACGGCTTATTTTAATACTGCATTGTGCTACTGGTCACTTTGTATTTCCATGAGTGGATTAATGAGATTTATCTTCATCTCTAGAAAACAGAGCAGCACAGACATACAAAACCAAAATATATTGTGTCCCGATATCTGTGTAGTCTGAGGTCGACCACAGGCATGTGAGCACGTCCAGTCTGCAGACAGACTCTCTCAGAGCCAGACAGGCTTTCACAGTCTGTAAGGTGAACTCCGATGCTCTGCTATTAACCCTTCAGTGAGGACAGCTCGCTGCATGTCAATGTACAAACGCGCCGCCAGCACATGCCTTCATTCATAAATATTCAGCCATTTCAATTGGCTCCTAAGAATAAGCATTATATACACAGTATACCAATCTTTTCTAATTTGGCGTCTTTGTTGTTGGGGAGACATGTTCCATCGGTGGCTTATGAACCGTAAGGAATAAAAGTAAAACCACATAACTCTCCCTAATACACACTGTCATTTCTAAGCTGGATATTTAATTAAGTCTCTGGCCGTGTTTCGTATGCAGTCACAGCAAAACCGCCTTATAATTCAGAGGACATCTTTGGCCTTTTTAGACTGATTCACTTTCCGCTCCACGCACTTGGACTGTCAACGTCTGCATGTTACGTACAATGAGCTTTTTCCCCTTTTAATTCACTTCACCTTGAAACAAAGACGTTGCCAAGGTGCAGAGACGTACAACAGGGTGTGGATTCTGGAATAATGCACTGACTTATTTTTAGGATTTCTGCAGGGTTTTAAGATGATTTAAGCACATTTTTAACACTAGAATGACTCTAATTTAAGGCCTATTTCATGTCCAGTCCAGCTGAAGATGGACTCTGGTGATGCTCCTGAAATGAAGTGTGACAGGCGTTTTCTTGTGGCTTTTTACAGCAGTTTTATGTTTTAATGATACTTTTATACTCCAAGTTCATCATTTCTTATATATTATTTCACTTCACTTTCCTGTATTTTGTACATTATAAAGAGAAAATTGAAGATCTGTGGAATAGGAAACACAAGTTTTTCTCTTTTCTTTTTTAAAAACATAGGAATAGATTAACTTGTCTGTATTAACAACTACACATTATTTAAAGAGGATCATGTGAGAACATCCAAAGTTCTGGCTTCCATAAGGGATCTACAGTGATGTTCTTCCCTTTTGCTTCAATTAAAAAGCTGTAAACTGATACTGATAAACTGTATTTACAGCTGCTAATAGCATGTAAATCCATAATAAATCTGTTAAAAACAAATTGCTCTATCTTGCATAAAACAACAACTTCAGGTCAAACGTCTGCTTCTAATTTCTGAATTACAAATATGACATAAAAAACTTTACCAGTTGGTTGAAATACATACAAAAATACTCACCAGGATGTTTTCCACTTTGGATTGAACAGATTTGCTGTAAAATAGAAACAGAATAAATTAGTATGAAGCCTTTGTAACATGATCACTTGTGTCTAAAGTGTATTTATTTATAAAGCAAAGGAATGTTTGGTATGAGTCGACCCTCCCTTTAGCATCTCTCAGGTCATGTATCCAACCATCACGAACACGTGTTGTCATATGTAAAAAATGAGACAGGCCCTGAGCTGACATTGTCTTTGACAGACACGTTTCTATCATTCAGAACCACACATTCAACACCAACTATGAACTTTGACCTTTTACTCGCCTCTATGCCACATTATATATATTGGGTCTATTTTAGGAAGGCCAAAAATAATTAAATTAACATAGCTGCGTACAGTAGCTAACTGAAGTATGCAATCTGAACACACGCAAAGAGCAGAAAGAACAAATGCACTCAAGAAGGTCCCAACACAGATTTATTCCAGTCCTCATGTCCTCTGCTGATTTAAATAAATGTAACACTGCAGAGAGTCAGACCAGACAAATGAATAAGTTCTTCAGGTCTAAGTCCTTATCTGCAGACAGGTCAGACTGTTGTTGACAGTGAGACAGAAGGTAGGTCACATTTAAAGACTCTTACTCAGCGACACCAGGCAGCTCAGAATCAGGAGACGACTCTAAGCCATGACAAGAACAGTTCACTTTAATTCACTGTTACTAGGGGGACGAGGACTTTGCAGTGCTTAGAATTGTTCATTAAGCTGTTTGTGAGGCAGATTTGCCAGGTACATTGAATGACACCCAAGAGATTAGGAAAAAACACATCAATGCCGATTACACCCAGAGATCAATTAAACTACATGAAGTGTTCTTCTGCATGTAACTGAAACTTTGATTTACTGACAGAAAACGAGAAAAAGCTGCATACTGTATATGATGACACGTGATGAAAACAAGTCAGATGGGCAGCTGAACTTACTAACCCTGACTACGTCTGTCTTCTAGCAGAGATGAGCAGGTCAATGAGGTGAACGTCACTGTTCACACTCTGATCTTCTACTTTGTTAAACATTTAATGTTAATTAATATCACTGTACCTTACTGATGAACTGAGATAAATCCCTATTATTTTCCTTCCTTTACTGTTGACATTTGAATGCTGAACTGTTCTGATTTGTTAGTTCAGCGTTTTGACATTTAATAGCTATTTGACATTTAAATAACAGTTCATGAGTTCATTCACATTCATAACTAATAGGGACTGGACTGCCATAGATCCCTACCATGTATAAGCAACTGTAAAGAAATAAAGACATTTATTTACATGAAGAAATGCTTTGTTTACAGCTTTTACATCTGTCTGCATAGGTACAAGTCAAGTAAAAAAGGGGACTGTGAACACAAACCAACAGCAGACACAACCAGGTTAACAAAAACAACAACTATTCATCCATACTACTCACAGACTGAATAACAAATGAACTGACAATTTGTCTAATATGTGTAACTTTCACAGTAGGATTGTGTGCAGTTTCATACAATAAAATTGTCTTTTAATTATCAAAAATAAGAAAGTCCTAAATGTATTAAAGACTTACATCTCAAAACTTATAATATACTATATGATGTTGTCTTTATTTGGGATCTGCCACTAGAGTATAGCAGTTCCTCCTCCTGGGGTTCAGATGTGTGTATGCTGGCATTTACTAATTTACATCATAACATTATCTTTTAGTTGATGAGCATAAAAATGGAAAAACAGCATTCATATATATGTACTACCAATAATACTAACAATACTAATTCAGTATTAAATTCCTCTGAAGCTGGCCTACTGCACTATAAATGAATAAATATGATTTTAACTAGACACATGGACACTCTACATGCTGATGTACACCTTTTCTTTACACTCATCAAGATCAAGATTGATTTAAGTCTACTATACATTCCTGGACAGTAACACTTCACGGTGAATGGACTACAAACCATGTCACCTGAGGACATCATCACATTGAGTGCAGATAGTCTGGAGTCTCAGCTTTGAAACTACACGTGACTAAATATTTGTAGCTGTTGACAGCAGGGGGCTGTAACTGCATACAACCGTACACAATTAGATTAACTATTATTATGTATTCATAACTATGTCCATCTAATGCAGATCAGACATTAAATCCGTGTAGTATACCGCTGTCATGAATGCACTATAATAATCCATGCGTGAAACGTTTACACTGACACAATAAATGTTACTTTTACTAACTTTTGTGACAGCTGGTTACGGATTGTCATGTCAGACTCAAATAAAGTACAAATGTAATACTGCCGTTACACTCCAAGCATCAAACCATGCACATTAGCTGCTGACCATCTCCTCACCAGATGGAGTTCTTGATCCTGATTTGCAGAGCGGTGGCTTCAGCGCCCTGCAGCCCGGGGAGCAGGCCGGCCACGCTCCCCGCCCCGCGGTCCGATGGCTGCTGGGGGTCCTCCTCGGCCATCACGGCGGGCCTCGGGACCGAACCGGACAGGACTGGACAGGACAGGTGGCGCGGGCGGGTGCACGAGGCTAAAACACATGTACCGGAGCACGGTGCGATGCTAACGGGACAGCAGCGCGCCCTGTTGTTGTTGTTGCCACCCCAACCTCCTCCGACATCGCTTGTTCAAGTTCGCACACACAAGAGGCTGTACAATAAAAAAATAAAGAAGTCACGTGCCCCTATTAAACATGAGAAAACGCATGGGTATAATAATCGGCGAGTGCAAAGAGAAAACAGACAGCTACTAAACAAGTGTAGTGTGCTCTGGTGTGCTCTGCTCCTCACGTTATGGGATTTCACTGCATGTGCATGCATGGCAGTAGTAGCTTTTGGGCACACGCATGCGCACTACACCACCAGAATTAAAAACAACATGAAGACAGAAGACATGACTGCTTTATTGACCGTGTCATTGAATGAGTGAATGAGACCATTATTATTATTATTATTATTATTATTATTATTATTATTATTAAGGTTGTCGGTATCGTTTATGAGTTTGCCATAATTCACAATACCAAACTCATAACTTTTGGATAAAGAATACACAATTATTATATTTCTTTAATGTTACATGTATGGTATGCCCTTTAGGTCTACCGTGCTATTCACACAGAGTTCTATAGTAACTGTTGCTATGCAACCAAGCCGGCGTCCCCTCCCTGTATCACAATGGCTGAAAGAAGTCCTGTAAAAAGAGCCGTCGTGTCGCAGGTTTGTGGCGTTATTTTATCATGTCTGTTTTTAATACGTTTAATGAAAATAGTTTGTATAAATCCAGCAATAGCTCGAACCAGTTTTCAGCAGTCAAATCGATCACCTGGTTCAACAAATATCGAAACAAGCCAACGTTGACCACTTCCTCTTACTGCTAATAATTAGCGGTCACTTGTTCTTCCGTGTTGGACACTTTATTTTCGTTTTTTCCTTCCTTTCGCTCAGTGTCAAAAATATATTGTATATATACATATTGTCTCATTAGAATATTTTTCCAGTATTGAAATTATTGGGGTTTTGTACACAACTGTAGATTACCCATTTAGTTACATAACAATAACAATTTCATGAACTCCTCATTCTTCACATTCAGCAATATCACAACAAAGTCACTTCACAGGGCTTTACAGAAATTGTTGTATTGATAAAAAACACAATGAGAGCTGGATTAAACTTTAAAGTTAATAAAAACTTTGGCCTCATACTTTTAATAGAGAATGTACAATTCACTTATAAATCCCATGCTTTATTATGACATTATTAGACACAGTAACCAGATATGCAGTAGAATTAAGTTAACATATGACTAATACGTTAGCTTAATTCTTCATCCTGGCTTTACAAATATATCCCCTTGTCTTTTATTGTTGCACAGGCCAACAAGCGCCAATCCTCTGGCAGTAAGGATCAGAGGCCTAAAAAGGTTGAAATGAGATCCCAGGTAAAATCAGCTCCTGCTCCAACAAAAAGCCACTGTGATGACCTTTTTGCTAAGGAGGAACAATACCTGTAAGTCTACCTGATACCATATTTGTTATGTTTGTTTGGAGCAATCTATGTAATATGTCATCAGATAACCATTCAGATATATTTTGACCTCTTTGTATTTCTGTTCAGTCAAAGTTACAGTGTTGGTGATGCAAAACTGCTATTTCTTATAAGTGTAAAAACAGACACATAATACTGTCATTTTCTAAGTCTCTTAAATGCAGAGCTGGAAGCTAAAACAGCAGATCTAGTAAGACAGGCAGAAGAGCTTATGGTGAGTTATTAACACGTTTACATCATTTAGTCTAAATAATGTCCAGAATCTGATGGGATGTACTCCACACTGACTCTTGATTTTGGTGTTTTATTGAATTTTAGAAAGAACATAATGAAGTTCTGTCAAAGCCCTTATCCACACTCCTGCTTTCAGACCATGAAGGTGAAGGGGATTCCAGGTAATATCTTAGATCTACAATTCAGAAAGGTGGAGCATAATTATAGATATTGTCTGAGGTTATATTTCCTTCCAGTCATCTTGTTTTCTCCTGTACTACATGTATATACCTGTAAAATCCATCTTATTCAAATAAAGGTAATTGATGATCAACTTCTTGTTTCTGTTTTTGGTCTTTCTTAGGGTTGTAAACCTTCAACAACACTGCAATATACCGGAGCCCAGTGTAAAGGTCTTAGTTTAAAATATTCACTCTTTAATCTGACTTTTCACAACAAATATCCGAATGCTGCATGGTGTTTCCATTTGATTTTTCTTTTCTTACTGCAGGCAGTGATCAAAAAAAAGGTCACATCAAAAAATACAACTACTGAAAAACAAAGAAAACAGCCTCATTGTAAAACACCGTGAGTGTGGTTGTTTTTTATTTTGAAATTGTATACCATTTTTATTCATGAGAAAATTATATCATTACACATTAATATACTCCACATGCCCCTAAAAGTTTGACATGTTCTCTTGATTTCAGAACCCAGAAGGTAACTTTTGCAGATGATTTAGCAGCTGGAGAAGACTCAGCAGATTATTTCTTGGCAAAGACCATACAGAGCATGGAGGAGAAAATGAATGACCCTGACACTCATGAAAATGATGCCCCATCAGCTGAAGAGAATGTTGGATCTGGTAATTTATGTCATTTTTCAGTTAAAAACAAATTTTTCATGAATACAGTTAATACAGTATGAAAACACCTGCAGATATTGAGAACCTTTAATTACATTTTTACACTATACTTCTTTTACTCCATCTAACACCTACCTGAGATGACTGGTAGATTCAACATTTCTCAATAAATAATTCTATACATTAATCAACGTCTGTGATAACTTTGACGTGTTTTTTATGTTTATTAGGTATTTCAGATGCTCAAATACGAGTCCTAAAGGCAAAACTGAGGATTATGCAAGAGGAACTGGATCAACTATCCTGTGAATATTACAAAAAGGTACAGTAAACACTGGATAAACCCCGTTTGCTCATGTCCAGCAGTAGAGGGGGACAGAGGGTCAGATTCAGCCGCATTCTGTCCTGTAGTGGGAGTGGAAACAAGCTCAATTCATATGTTACTGTTTTATTGAAATAATCATCATTAATGGTCAAAAATCAGCAACAATAATCTGTCTTGTGCAGGATGATGAAAATGCTAAGCTCAGTGCAAAAATCAAGGAGACTGAGGAAGATCGAGCCCGACTGCACAAGACGACAAGCATCCAACAGACACAGATAGAGAAGCACAAAGCGTTAGCTGAGGAGTCTGCCAAGAAATGTGACAGTCTTCAGTTGCAAGTGGCTGGTTTACAAAAGGTTGGTTGCAATGTCAAAAGCAGAAGCATGATTTAACACTGATATATTAGAAACATAACAGACCACAATACTAACTGCCCTTTTCACTCTAGTTCTTAAATAACAGATAATTACTTTTATAGCTGGCAGTTTTCTTACATTATTGATTACTCATGCATGTGAATCCCTCCTGTCTGTTTTCTTTGTAGGAAATAGAAAATCTCAACAGATCCCACAAACAGGCAGCAGCTGTCCACGGTACTGTGGAGGTTCGCCTGAACAGAGCATTGGAAGAGTCAGAGAGGTTAAAGACTCAACTTAACAAGATGCAACAGACCAACAAGGTGAGCAAGTCACAGCACTGATTAAAGCAGTTTCATCTCTGGAGTTAAAGTTAACTGTGATTTTTGTTATTCTTTCGCGTATTCTAAGCTAATTACTCTTTCCAAACGAGGGTTTTCTCATATTTGCACTGTTTTGAATGTACAGATGATTAATCAAAATGTTTTCTTTTAGTCACATTATAGAAACCTGTAAAGTTGAGCCTGAACTGATAAATTTTTTTATTTTTATTGTTGTTATTGTGAAATTCACTTTGGCTAGATGCTGGATTTACTCCGCAATAAGGACAAGACACCAGAATTCCCCTGTGAAAACCTCTTGTATTGCTTTGACTTAAACTTAAATACAAATCTTCCATTGCAGATCAAACACAGCTACTAAATTTAAATGACATTGTTGCATTTTAAAATAGAGATGTGAAAATTAAAACAAAATAAACAGTAAATTCAACTAAGATGAATAAAAGCTGCAAAACAAGAACATGTTTGCCACAGTAATAAAGCATTCAACATGCATCTGAGTTTAGAAATACCTCCACTCCTGCATAGAAAAGAGTTACTGAAACAAAGATGTTGTTAGAGAATTTATTCAATTGTGTCTTAGTTTTAATGCCATAAATTAATAGGCATCATATCGAGTAAAAAGGTAATGACCGATAACCAATTAAGACCCCCTACTTTCCTTACAAATACAATGAACTTAATAATATAACACGCCGACAAACCTCAGGTCAGAAAGATAACGTGCAACAGCTCAGTTATAAGTTCCACATTGAACTCTTGAAAACAGTTGAGCACAACATAGAATAAAATGACTAAAGAAGGAGTGGACATTCATGAGCATCAGCTAAAAGTTTTGAAAACAAAGAAATTGTAACAGGTTCTGGTGACGTGCTACTAAGTCTTGTGTTTTATTCTGAAAATAAGGACAAGATAAATGAGGAACATCAAAGTAGAGAAAATCTACTTGCTGAAAACAAAATTCTAAAAAAGCAGAAAGCTGAACTCATCGTGGGCTTCAAGAAGCAGCTCAAGCTGATCGACATTCTCAAAAGACAAAAGGTAACTTCATCTTCTTTAAGCTGTAGTGAGTTAAAATATTGCAAATAAGTTTATGATCTGAATCTTCTTTTTTTTCTCCAGATGCATTTTGAAGCTGCCAAACTTCTGTCATTTACAGAAGAGGAGTTCATGAAAGCTCTGGACTGGGGGAAATCATAAATACAAATAAGATCAGTGTCAGTTAAAAGCAGCTTTATGGAGTTGGTCTGTATCTTTCAAATGTTTAGAGTTTGAAGTTAGACTTCATATTAAGAGATTATTGAGCTTTACTTGATCACATTCAGCAATCTCACTCAAGAATCTGATGAATTAATGATATAATCTGCAAAGTTAGTTTTTATTCTTGGAGATGCCAGTGAGACTTGGTGTCTCTTAAAAAAACTGCTGATTAATCCACTGTAAATATAAAGTGCCCTCTAGTGGCAAAACAAGAAATCTGGAGAAACGTGACTTAGTTGTCGCCTTCCCAGCTGTCTTCAGAGAAGAAATCAGTTTGACGTGCCTGAAAGTTTTTCCTGAAGTCTTCGTCAAAGTGGTCCAGGTCTTTTTCACGGAGCAAACCCTGAAAATGGCAACAGTGACAGTCATACACCAGTGTGATCACCAGAACATATGAATCTGTCATATAAACCCCCTCCATACCTTTGGTAGATATCCAAGTAGCTTTGTTGCGTGGCGCTTAAGAAGTCTTTGCCTTTCTTCTTCTATGATCTGTCTACGTAAAGCCTCCCTCTCTTCCTCCAGTGCTCTCTCTTTAGCCTCCAGTTCCTTGGAGATACAGCAATGTTATCATCAAAACATGTTTTTCAGACAATAATTGAAAGATGACATACTAAAGCTACAGTTTGATGTTATGTTTCCTTGTGTTCCTCAAATAAAACATCTTCAAACTTAAGTTAATGTCTTTGTATTCACTTTAACATTGATTATGATAAAGTGAGGACATGCTGTACCTTATCAGCCTCATGCTGCCGTCTTCTGTCCTCTATCAGCTTCTCCACCTCCCGTTTATGCTCCAATTGCTTCATGCGTCGTTTTTGGGCGTTCATCTGCTCTATTCGATCGTCCTCTGCGAACTTGGCCATCATCATTCTCCTGAAAGCCTCCTCTTGCTCTTTCTCCGCCTGCCTCTGCATTTCTTTGAAAGCCATTTGCTGCTGGCAGGACTGTTGCATCGCCAGCCTCTGTTTGATCTTCTTCTCCAACTCTGCCTGTTGGATAAAAGTTTGGAAATTATGTAGCTATGTTCTTAGAAATTCTAACTAACATTGTAAAAATTTCGTATAAGTAAACAAGAATAATGATGAAATAATGAACAGTGTTTCCTGTGGAATTGATCTCTTGGTGAGGCAGTGTGTTGTCCGGGGGGGATGCGCGCCAGTTTCTGTCCTACTTATTCAATAAATAAACCTACTCAGTGTGGAAAAAAATCTATTCATGTGCTGATCTTCTGATTACCTCACAGGTGCGGTGTCATGTACAATTTTTGTATTTTTGTAAGCGTGCTGGTTTTACACCTGCATTATTTTTACCCCCATTAACTGTGTAGTGTTGACTACCCAAATAAAGTGAAATTCACTATAGTAAATGATAAATAAACAGGGTAAATTCAACACGACAGGCTTCACTACCGGATGTTTACATCATGCATGATGCCCGGCGCGATGCGACAGTGATGATTTTTTGTATCAAATGTAAACTGTGGCAGCAAGGATTTTACCATCGGAAACACTGATGAATGCTCAGTCTGAGGTCCTGTTGCAGACACTGTGAATCTGTTCAGAGCAGTGAAATGACCTAAATTTGTAACTTAAAAAATTACCAAAATAAGTTGTATTGTTATTATATTTACATCCCAGAAGCATTATGTTTCTGTTTCAAAAATGCCAGAAAAATTAAATTCCAGTTTCTTTTCTCTATTTTGTATGATAGTAAGTTTTATATATTTGGCATTTGGAGAGAGAAGCAGTTTTGCTTATTACCATTTACTGCTGCCTTATGACATATTCATATACTAAAGAAATAACTGATCTGACTAAATTATTGTTTTTCTACTAAATGATTGATCCTTTTTGTCTTAAGTCAGACTAAATCAGTGTGAGCCGGTAAAGTCATGGTACTTACGATCTCTTTCTGCCTGTTAGCCTCTTCCTGTTCCTCTAAATAGAGCTCCTCACGGACTCGCTCCATCTCTTCACGCTGCTGCCTTTCTTTCTCAATCTTCTCAGACAGCTGGAGGGAAACAGCAAAGTGTATTGGTGGTGGCAAATAAATCTACACGTCATCAAATGGATACATGAAGGCATGGAGATATGTGCAAGTCTTTACCATTTTATGAAGCTGCTGCTTTTCCTCTTCTCTCGCTCTCATCTGAGCCATTCTGTCCTCCTCCTTCTGCTGCTGACGACTCGCAAATTCCATGATGCGTCTGTTCTCGGCCTCCATCCTCTCTTGCTCCATGCGTTTCCACTCAGCCTGCTGTCTCTTGAATTCCTCAATGTGTTGTTGAGTGGCTCTGACCTTCTCCAGTTTCAGCTGTCTCTCCCTTCAGTCAGATCATAAATGATTTGTTTCAATATTTCCAGTTGTTTCAAATGCAGATAAACAGATTAACCGCCTCTTAACTTATCCACTGAAGGTGTTGCTTTATATGCAGAATGGGGTAAATGTGAGGGAGTTTGACAGTGAGAATAAGAACTCACATCTGATCCTCCTCGTAAATCTTTCTGACAATCTCATCCACCAGGAGCTTCTCCTTGAGAAACTCTTCGTACGCCTCTTGTTTCTTGCGCTCCCTGTCCATCATCTGCCGCTCCAGCTCTCTCTGATGCTCCAGCAGCTCCTCCTGACGTCTCTGCTCCAGCTTCTGTTGCTCAGCGACCGATTGCTCATGGGCCTCCTTCATTCTGCGGGTGTAATCTGCCTCCTCTCGCTAAAATCATTGTAAATATAACACAGGCAGAAACACCCAGTATTTCGGTTATTACAATTAGTAATCCAGACAGCTACGTGTCAGATAGACCTCTTCATATTTTTGTCAGCTCTTCAGAGGTTTTTAAGGGGAATTCCTGGGAATGACGATGTTTTTTGTTATCTTTGTCACCTTTTGGGTGTTTATTATGTATCTGGTTTAATTTCACATATACACATTTTAAAGAATGTTACTGAAAATTTTTAAAAAATAAATAAATGAGAAGAGCAAAACTGATGAAGACAAGGCTCACCATTGTCTCAAACCTCATGGCTTCTTGCTCAGCAATCTGGGCAGCCCTTTCCTTGTTCACATATGCAGACTTCAGTTTAGACTCCAGTTCTCGAAGCTCCATGCTGGGAAACAATTTAAAATAACACTTAAAAAACTTAAAATTAACAAAGAGCACAGGAGAGAGAAAGATTATACAAAAACAGATTATTGTGCTTGTATACTGGCCTATAACATACAGGGAGTCAAGGTCATAAAATCAGATGTGTACCTGTTCACTTTAACGTACTGCCTCATTTTTTCTTCTCTTTGCTTCTCATAGTTGATGCGAGCCAGATGTTGAGCCACCCTCTCCTCCTGTTCAATTTGCTTTCGTCTGGTTAATCTCTGCTCCTCTGCCTGGAATTCAAGCTTAGTTAATTCAAATACAGACCATATTACAGTGTAACGTTATGCCTTGTAACACTGAGGTTCAATTCATTTGGAGCTTTCAAACAGGTTTCAATGGCAGTGACCAGTAAGTATACAGATATGTACATAAATACCAGTCTGATCTTATCGTCAAGAAAACTTTCAGTCAAAAAGTATATTTGTTTTTTGAGTTGATCTAATTGTTAGCAAAATAAATCTGTTTGATAATTAATATTATTAATATAATTAATGTAGAATATTTATGTTGCCTTTTTAACTCGCTCGGTAGCCTTGAATAATTGAAAGAATTACATTACCGTGCCTATCACTACTTCTACTTTCAACAACTTATTAATTATTTACAGACTGAATTACCATCTGTGTATGTGTCTGTATAAAGCCTCTGGTAGAAGTTTACATGTACCATGACTGTATGTAAAATTTTCAAAGGGCCAAGCTTTTCTTTGTTTTGAGAATGTATGTAAACGTCCACTCTGACTATTACAAATAGCTACATATAACCTTCATAAATACAGTACCTGTTTTTCCTCAGTGGTTCTATTAGTTGAGTGATTGTAATCTTATATTCATTTATTTTTACTCATTTTGTATCCACTGGTGTCATTGCTATATCTAGTAGACATACATTTTATTGAGCACTGTCTTAAAAAATCATCGCCCAAATTTCTGTCGTCACAAATCTTTCTGTATTGTGCTCAGGAGTGCCGTAAGGAGGAGAAAAGTGATGACAATTCTAAGGGCCCCCTGACAGTAGTACATTAGTCAGTTTGTTTAATATGAAAATTATTAACCTATCACCATAAAATATATATATATGTACATATGTGTGTGTGTGTGTGTGTGTGTAGTTATTTATTTGTTTATTCATTCATTCATTAGTTTTATTCTGGGCAAAAAGAATACAATCCAGCCAGTCTCCACTATGTGTCGGTGACACTGTTATGTTTGGGTGCAATGTGGAAGTGTAGGGAGAATTGAAGGAATGCACCACTGACACCATACAGGTGATGAAGAGGAAGTATTTACTTCAATCCAAAAAGTAAAACTATATTTTATGGGGATTTGTATATCAATGTAAAAAAATATTAATCATGTTGTCATTAAAAAATATTACAATGTAAAAGATGGTTCTTTCTCATCAATCTTGCACAAAACTGTAAACTCTGTTGTAAGCAGTATATTGATCCTTGCCTGCACAGCGTTATTTATTTATTTTACAATTTTCATGAGTTTTTTTTTGTTTTTGTTTTTTTTCTCAAGGGGCCCTAAATCCCTAATACCCTGATTCTGCTCAGGACAAAGATTAGTGACAATGACTATTTAACAAAACGTGATGAAAAATGCCCCTTTCTAACATTGCCTCTGAGAAATATGCTGACACAAAGTGAAAACACGCGGTACCTTCAACATTGCGCTCTCCATCTGTCTCTCCTTGAGTTCCTCCTCCACCTGCCTCATGAACCTCCTCCTCTCAAGGCCCTCCTCGTCCCGCAGACTGGCCTGCAGCTGCCGGTCCCGGTCCGCCCGCCTGGTCGCCTCCTCCCTGCGCTGTTCCTGGCGCTGAGACATTAACCTCTGGAGGTTGTACATCAGACTCTAAAAAACACACACACATATATAAAACAGAGAAAACTCCGTGCAGGTGAGCGGTAGCAGATGTTAGCTTACACCTGATACTACTCGCGGCTTTGTTTGTATGGGAAAAGCTAAGTCTAACTTTGACATACCATGTTTCTGTTGTTTTATGTTGACTCTCTTCTCAGTAACTGCCCTCCTAGTGTCTGTAACTCTTTAACAACCCCGGATGGAGTAACTTTAAATTAACTTTAAAGCACAATAGCGGTTTTGAAACATTTATCGACCACCGTAAACCTGTTGTTGGGTCTCCTCCGTTGCTTGGCGTTGTGTTGTCTTGGGAACACCGCGTCTGCAAGTACTCAGCCAATCAAAATGAGCCTGAACGATGACGTCAGGTCCGGGAACTTTGTAAGTTCTCATTTGCCCAGGTCATCCGTTCATCCTCAGTAGTTTTTCGAAGTTTAACTGGACTGGTTTTATTCTTGACATCGTTTCACCTCTCATCCAAGAGACTTCGTCGGTTCTTTTTGCAGGTGGGGGCAGACAGATAACCCGTAGGGGGAGTGGCCTATGCAGGTTGTTCGTCCCATATATAAGTGTCAGGGTCCACTAGAGGTCCTTGATTGGACTCAGGTGAGTTCAGGTGTAAAAGGTTGCAGAGGCTGTTTAAAATGAGGTCGTAAGTTTTTGACCAGTAGTGTTTATGTCCAGGGAAGACTTTTGTTCCACTTGTACAAATATACCGTCTTTGACACCTCTCTCAAACCGTGTGTCTTCTCTGGTCAATATTCTTACATTGCTGTCCTTTTTCCTCCGAGTGTAGATGGACTGCAGAGTCTAGGCCTGAAGCACAAGCTGTCCTGTGTAGAGACATGCGTTTGTGAATACTAGACAAGTGGTTTGAGAGAGGAGTTAAGGAAGCCATCATTGTAAAAGTGTAAAAACCTTCCCTGAACAGAGGTGGCACTACTTCTCAAAACTTATAACACCGTTTTAAACAGCAATGACCCTGAAACTCAGACAAAAACCCACTAAAAGGAAATGTTTTCAAAACCATTAGAACTTCGATAACCTATTAAATTAAATTAAGGACGTCCGGGAAAATAAAAACCTGGAAAATTCATTTCTAAAAATTTAGAGAAGATAATCATTAAAAATGTGTATTTTATTGTAATAGAATACAGCAATTGTTTTAAAATGTTAACTGGTTCAATTATAGGCTATATTTTGAAAAAAAGAGACTATTTAGAACGTTTTTATTTTGTTTGTAAATGGAACAAAAACCCTCACATAGCAATTAAAAAAATATATTAAAAAATATCAAGACAGAATACAGAACTTTGAATTAATTATTAAATTTGAATATTTTGTTTATCAAAGGTGTTTTATGTACAACAATGAGACCAGTTCTCATCTTGCACATAATTCTCAACATGTATTATAATTCCAACAAACATGAAATATATTTCAGCAGTTCTACATGGTGTTGACATTTGCTCCAAAACAGAACGAGAAAGTACCTGTCTAATATTGTCAAAAACAACATATTTAAATTTCAGTGGAAGGAGATACAGTATATTATCATCATTTTGAAAGTAAATATGACTTATGCAGTATTGTAACCCAAGATGATGGATTTTTTGATAACAATTGTGCCATAACTCTATTACAAATACAGCTGATTATGATCAAATTCTGTATTAATGTTGATCATGACCTGGCCTGGTCATCCATTTATTAGGGAGTTTTAGGTCAAAGTTCAAGGTCACTGGATAAAGAATAGTTTAAACCCCTGTATAGTTACATAGTACAGGCCTGATTCACCTTTTCAAGCTCATTTGTCATTGTGTGTTTCCTTTCATGTGGAAATATATAGTGTGATATTATGTAAAATATAATTATATATAAAAAAAACTGAATATAAAGGGAAGTTGATTGAAATGTTCTAATAGGTACCAGGTGTGGGTCAGCATTTGAGTTAATTATTGTTATTGTTTTATTAGGGAAATTTCATATCAGAAAACCACATTTCTGTAATTGAAACTGAATATTTTTCAGTATCTTTTATTTCTAACAAATGCAGTCCACATTTAAAACTGTTAAAATGTTTGTGACTTAATGTCTCAATTATTTTGCTCAAAACCCACCAACTTCATTAACCGTATGAAGATGCCTGTTTAAGTAGTATGTATTCTGTTACAAAGCACAAAGCAAGTAATGTGTTTCGTCTCATACAATATCTACTATAGCTTATGACAATGTAAGAAAAATTCAAAACCTTTCTCACATCATATTACTCTGAGAAGGCATAATTATGAATAAATTGAAGTGATGTAACAATGCTGTTTGAGTATCAACAGTTTTTATACTGTAGTGTTCAAGTCTTTAGCACCCAAAAATGTTCTACAAATTCTGATCTGATGGTTTAAATTCACTGACAAAAACATTGAGCTTCTTTAGAGAAAACAAATGCCAATACTCAGCCCCTTTGTATTAAAGATTTATTTACATCAACGACAGAAAAAAAACAGATTCAACCTCAGCAATTTATAGTTTTCTGAGAACACAGAGGAATGTATCCAAACCAGACTTGAGGAGGTTACATTTACACAGACGCACTGTCGATGTATTCGAAGGTTGTACAGATACAGTATATACAAGTAAAAACCTCTCTTAAAAAATGTTAAATACAGAATGTGACAGTGAGCCACACAAAGTAAACAATCCACACATTAAACACTCCCATGGAATTTCCTTTTCTACAGTCAATGCAAATGAAAGGCAACTTACTCAACCGGCAGCTGGAACAGTGTGAACGTCTGTCTACAGCTGACGCTGCGCACCTACACCAAAAGTATCACATACATATTTGTTTTATAAACTGGCACTTTAATGCAATTCAAAGAGAAAAACAACAAATCTGCTTGGGTATAGTGGTATGCAGACTTGACTTCTTTTTTTTTGCTCATTCACAAAAAAGTTGCCGCTTCATCCCCAACACCACCACTCACAGATTTCACAAACTTGACTTTTATTTTCGAGGGGAGGATCATTTAATGCTACAGATTTCTACACAAATACAGTTGTATTTCTTGACGGTTTAAAGAAACACAAATTACCCTGGGATGCTCAACATACAAATGTCAACAATATACCGATACTATAGCTGGGAATTTTATGTAAATAATGGGCATATTTGAGTGATTGTTGTAAAATAGTCAAGCATGTTGGTAAAAGTCCCTACAGCCCAAAACTACATGTTTATAAAAACATAGTCATAATAAATGCATGAAATAATCTCAGGTAGAAATGCATAATGCAAATGCATCAAACTGTTCAAACAAAAACGAAACAAAAGCAGTAACAAACTCTTTCCGAATATGTTTTGATGAAACTCCATTAAGTTGGTATGAGGAATAAAGAGTGAAAACTTGTTTTATGTTAAAATGGACACTTGTATAAGGTGCATGGATATTGAATATTGACTATGCAAATGAATTTAAATCTTATATAGAAAGTAAAGATAGTGTTATGGATTTTTATTTCTAAATACAAATATACTTTACATTGGAGGAATTATACTTTAAGGAGTCAACTCAAGCCAAAGAACTGATATCTATAAGAGAAACAGATAAACCTGAACCAGGTGAAGATGTTTCTAACAGAGTAAACCTCTTATTTGTAGCTCGGTGGATGTGAAGGTTCACTCTGATTCAGGTTTTTGTTCACTTGTCTCATGCTCATCAATTTGTGAAACACTGGGCTTCTCTCTGTCACCTGTGCTCATCGAGCTGACGTCTGGCTGCTCGCACACATCTAAGACCGCATCTGAACGACGCGAAGAAGACGAACTGGGCAGCGACGACTGCTTTTCAGAAGAACCTTCAACGACTATTGTTTCTGTGGTTTGTTTGTCCTGATCGCCCACCTGTTGCATCGACTCTGTCGGCTGCTGGTCAACAGATTTGACATGAGCACTTCCAGATGTGATAGTTTTAACTGACTTTAGGTCTGTTTCCTTTGGTACATGAGCAGGTGCTGATGTCAAGAGGTAAAAGGCTTTGGCGGACTGTCCCAAGAGGTGCCTGCATGAGAAGACAGGATGGTATTGTAAAGTCAGGTAAAATCGTAGTAACATCCAGAATTAACAGAGAATATTCAAACAAATATTGAACAGTCTAATATTTGAAAGAAGTATTAGATTTACATCAACAGCTGCTCTAATGTTAAGTGAAAACTAACCTGACAGGCCATTTTTGTGTATTGTCAGATAAAAGGGAACCTCCTCAAAATGTTTTATACATATCGTCAAAGCTGAGAAAATAATCGTTGGTTTGAAGACAACAAATTCATGGGATGTGTAAATCTGACTGTAAAAAATGTGTTCGACAGATACTACAGATTCAAGCTATGATACGTCTGTTAAAACTCTGGTGCTTGTATGAAACTGGTACCTAAAAGCAGCACAGAGGGGCTAACAATTCAAACAAGAAGTAGACTAATGTTATGAAGCAAGTTTGGAAGCACTTTGGGTCTATTTTAAAAATAAATATTTACTGAGATAATAGACAAACTATTTTTCAGACATATTTTTATTTGACGCGAGCATACAAAAATCCACATGTAACATGGACACCGGGTTTCTATAATGAACCCCCGTCTTTTTCTTTCAGGTTTTTTCCCAGTACCCACACTATTACACAAGATAAATCCACAGACAACTCAGTGATATCTGAGTTTTACCCTGAAATTAGGACTAGTCAGTATTCCAGTAGTGTGTGGGTAATTCTGTATGCAATGATGACCCTGATGTAACCAAGGTAAAAAGGACACGAAAATTACTCAAAGTAAATATGCAAAACAGAGTGTTTCACAAAAATGACAGCTGTTGCAAAATCACTCGCGATTTATTTGTGTTTAAATGGGCAGGTTTCGCACGTAATGATGGGTTATGCACGAAACCTGGAATGAGGCTACTGATTCATGAAAAACCCGCATGTCTGGATTAGAAAAATGACTAGGATCGTCAAATTTAACACACTGTCTTTATTTATAGTGGTACATAAGACCATTTCAAGCAATGTTTTCAACATAAAATAGGTGGTTTTTCCTGTCCCAATTTTGGTCCTATTTTTGGCCCCAATATTTTATTAAAAATTCATTAATTTTGGGATGGCTCATAACAAAACTATAATTTTTTTGAGTTTATCTGAGGTCATCATTAGGTACATCCTGGGAGGAAATATGTCTAAATTTGTCTTTATTGGGTCTAAAAACCTGGCAAAGTGCCAGATACCAAAATAAACCCAGTTTCATGGAAAGACAGACTTTGGGTGTTAGAGCTTAAACACAGAAGTAAATGTTTACTTCTGTACTGTCAAGTGTTCTGCACAGGTTAAACAGGCTTGAAGACATTAATGTGGGTAGCAGTTTCTACTCACACTCGATCTTTGGCTTTGATATCTGCTGGGTCAAAAACAAGAGACAGCCTATTCAAGAAACACGTACAGCGCTAAATACTGGCCATGACTTCAGGGAACCAGTGGAAGACTCACAAACCTTTCTCTTGAATAACTTTGCATGTGTGATTTGGTCGGTCAGTTAAATGTTTGGTCATCAGGTCACCACCAGACGCATCCACCAGGAGGTCACAGTTGAGGCAGACGAGGGTTAATCTGAGCAAATGGGTAGATGAAAAAAAAAAAAAATTGTCATGCTCAATCTCAAACACAAAATGACAATTTTATATCAAATATCATTTGTGTACTTACTTTAATGCGGGTGTATTTTTCCTACTTTCCAATTTTGAAAATCTGTTTTTGACGATGGTACTATGAAACCTGACAAAAGGACAGAGTTGTCATAAGATCTGCCAAATATGTACACAATGCCTAAAACTGGCTGAAAATGACTCAGATATTTCATAAATAAAACTGTTTACCTTATCATATGATTCCCAATGGAAACTTTACAACTTGTCCTGTATTTGCAGGCACCACAGTTTAAAACCATCGGGAAATGAGAGAAGAAGTCGTCAATCTGCGACATGCACTCGATGCACGTGTAGCGCTTTCCACTGGGTCTGAGTGTTGAAAATGAACATGAGCACAAAACAAGTTTAATCTTTTCGTTAAAAACTGATGCATCATATATTTATACACACTCATGGACAGTGACCTGTTTTCATTGATGCCTGTCTGCTTACAGGCATCTAGCTTCTTCATTTCAGCGGCTCTGAACTTGTCACTTCAGGCTCATATGCTTATACTGTATCTTTTCTGTTTAACGGCCCACATCACTAAAGTCAGCACACTGATCACTGAGCCTCATTAGCTAAATATCACACTCATTAGTTGAACTGTATCTGGTATACACTCTATCATTTTAGCTAGTCTAATGAAGACTAATTGAAATCACAATTAACTAGGTTTGTGTATTGTTCAACTTTAATAACACCTATTAACTCGTCCCCCACCCTGTCATGAAAACCCTGGGAAGAGCTGGGAATCCATATTAGCATTTGGAGCGCAAGGAGGGATTCTGAATGATACATGGGGTTAGAGCTGACAGGAGAGGAATTATAAATGTTTGGTTTAAGTCCCGGAGTCGCATTAGACGATAAGCTCCATCGCTCATAAACACAGTGTAAACATTATGATTTAAATTAGAAAAAAAAAATTATTGGTGTTGTTGTGTTGCTTCTGTCTAAAGTGATAAAGATCAACAACCTTAGATTCTTGATCGCCAGGTTGTGTTTGGAGGTCAGAGTGTCTTGCTTCTTGCTCTGTGTAGTTTTGGATTTCCCTGCTCCATAGTTGGACTTGGACTTTGACACACTGACTGAAGGCTCAGTACTCTGCATTTCTGGAGTGATAACGAAACCAGATCGATCTGGAACGCTCTGCAACGTGGGCATCTTCCCCGTTAAAGAGGCTCGAATGGTCACCTAAAAGAAATAGAAAAGGTTACATAAATGAACACTTCACAAAACAAATTTTTTTTTATCTTGATCAGAAAAGACAGGTCAACGATAAATCTTGTAATGATGGGGATGAACCTTGGTTCCAGCAGGGAGACCCTCCAGAGCTTTAGGTTTTTTGAAAGTCTTGTGAACGTGACTCCTGTGTTCCACTTTTTCTTTGTAGGAAAGAAAATTCAGTCTGCATTTTCCACAGCGATAGATACCTTTTCTCTTAAATTGGAAAAAAAAAGAAGCAAAAAACAAAAACCACAGAAACATAAAAACATGATTAATGTGTGGTGCGACTACAGGCTAATTGCCAAGATGTTTCATTTGGATTTGCTGAAAGAATATCACAAGTACAAAAAACTTTCATGGCTATTATTAGAATAGCAATTAATTTTGTTTGGGTCCAACTCTACCAAATTTATTGCTGCTTTAGGGCAGGTGAAGAGAAACAGGTTTTATTGTCAGCTTGTTATGTATTACAGTAAGGTGTTCAGCAGACAACCAAATCAATCTAACCTTGGAGTTAGAGCTATTATTCAACAAAAACAAGTTCAGACTCTCCGAAATATGCTTTTTTAATCTCAGGGGTTTTTAGAATTAGCAACCTGTTACTGAGGCATGTTGTTATGGGTCAGGTGTTCAAGTTTTTATCTAGTTTTAAATGACACTCCAAATGTAACAACATTTTTAGACAGACACGCTTGAACAAAAAAAATTAAATGCAGTCCTCATACCTGGTGTTTCATGTAGTGCTGCATGTATACATGACTACTTCTAAGAACTTTAAGGCAGAAGGGACAGAGCAGGTCTTTTGTGTTTTCATGGACACTACGGAAATGTGTTTCCACATCTGAGAAGAAAGAGGACCTGTAATTGCACACCTGTGGATCCAGCAAAACAAAATTTCAGTAAAAATGAGGGGCTTTTGTTCCTTAAATCTGTAATGAGACCAGACTTCAGTTACAAGTGACAGACCTGGCAGACGTATGGCATTTCTCCAGGTTTGTGGCTGTTCTTCATGTGGTCCAAGAGCACTTGCTCGGACTCAAATGCCAGCTCACAAATTTTGCAATTGGCTAAGAAGGGAACGAAGATAAAATTATAAAACTAACTCCTTAAAAAAAACCACACACACACACACTGAGTTAACTTAGCAGATTATTTTGTTACTTGTGGATTCGATCGGGCTGTGAGCACTCTCGATGTGACACTGCAGCTGGAATGGAGTCATGTACTGCCGGTAGCAATGCTGGCACGTTGTGTGGCTTTCCCAGCTTTCACTATTCTGCTTTTCCAGCTCCAGGTGGTGTTTCATATGGTTCATGAACCTGCAAGAGAGGATATACAAACAGAGCCGTTAGTAAAACCTTTAACAGATCGCACATATTAAATGTTGAACACCATGAGATAAACCCACTGTGTTAACTGTGGGTTTATCTCATGGCGTTCAACTTTTAAATATGTTGTATGTTAAATATGATGTCTAGGCATCTATGACACAGATTTATATAACCAATAGTCCCAGGCCAAATATCAAAAATATCCCCTTGGCCCAGAATATAGATTCAACCGATGAGGAGAAGGAACGGATGTTTTCATTCACATTGTACACTTTTTCTGCCAACATGGAACAGTCATCCATTTTTGAAGAATTTAGAACAAAACTAAACTGATTTTAAACCTGGGAGGCTGGTGACAACAATATCATCGATTTCCAATCTACTTTACATTATTGACTGTTACACTGTGAGTGTGAGTGTCTATTATGTCATTGTAATCTACTCATATGTTATTCCGTCAACATAATGTCCTTGTTATTACATCGTTTCCTTAATATTTATCCTGTTACATCTTTTCCTCCACATTTTACATGGTTTTGGTGTGGTCAGTAACTTTTCATGACAATAGTTTTCTTTTCTTTTAATAAGAAAAATTATTTCACATATTATCGCTATATATTTTCCTCTGCTGTGTGGCAACCCAATAAAAATAGCTCCGCAACCCATTGTGCGTCCAGACCTTGTGTTTAGGAAACACAAATCTAATAGACAGAGAAGACAACAATAAATGAGAAGTCTGTGAGACAGAAACAAAGAATGTGTAGTGGTGTGTTGATGAAAGCCAGTGCTCCTGTTGAAAAGCTAGAAAGCAGTAGAGAAAGACTGCACATCATCAAACGAGGTTCTGCTCAAAACTGGAGCTCATACTAGTTCTCTAGGTGGCACTAACGTACAGAAAATTCTAACAGAACCAGTACAAAAACCTGAGAAACTTTAGTAGGAAAGTCATTTAATGAACACGCTGTAAAATTTATCAGCCATTTAAGTTTTTAGATCTTTTCCAGTAAAACTCCCTTATCTGCAAATACAAACGCCTCTCCCAAAAGCTATTATTGTATCGTAAACAGGTTCAACAGCAGTTACATTATAAACAGTAATTTATTATATATATTAGCTCTTTTGTAATAACTATATTGTGAAGGAAAATGTCAACAATAGCAAATGAGTGCCTTATATTTCAGTAGAAATGACAGCCTTAAACATGGCATCTCCATCCTTTAAAAAAAATGTATTTAATTTTTTTTCCCCATACAGGTTAAGGTTAACAATACTTAAAGCGTAGGACCTCAATCTACGTACAGTACAACAATTACTGCAGAAATCTGCAGTAATTCAAGGAATATTTCCACTTTTAAATGGTAAACAGCTGCATTTAAATTAAACCAACGACGAGGAGTGGGAAAAAATTATATATTCATAGCCTGCATAGATGCAGTGGTTATGGTCTAAGTCCCAAGGGGTTTAAAAAAGATAAATGAAGTATTCTCCTTGCACCTCACTTTCTAAGCATGTATAATGGCCGTTATAATATCAGCAATTACACAAAGATTTTTGTTTTGCCTAATGATGTAGTGCCCCGTGGCTGCATTAAGCACCTCCACAGCTACCTGCCACTGCTGCCCTGACGAGGCACGGCCCATTTTTCAGCCTGTACATTCTGCTACCTCAGCTCCCCTAATAGAAATTTTTATGTGGATGAACTATGACCTCGACTGTGAGAGTGTGGTTGCGGTACAAATGTGTTTCCCCATTAAAAGCAGCTTACAGATGCTTTTTTTGCAATGTTCTGAAGCAAAGTTATTTAATCAAAGGAGCAGTTCTTACGCCACCTAAACTAGCAGTCATTTTTCATCTTTAGGCCCATGAGGGAAGATAGTCCGATGCTGTCATCCATCTTAGATGAAAACGGCACTGAGAGCCAACGAAGACGTCCATGCATTCTTTTATTGGCACTCGACTCATATCTCTTCAGCTTGAGTCCCAGTCTGTGTTCAGAGAGTAATTAATTATTGGACGCTGGCAGCTTTGACAGAAGACTCAGTGCAGAAAATAATTCCTAACCAAGATGTGGTACGAAACAACACTCAAATCACATGTTAACAATACCACAAGACAACCACAAGACCAAATGAACCAAAATATTATAGTGGTCATATCCATATTACCTGTCTACAAATGTTAATTCAATCTCTCAAATGCTTCAAATCTGAATAAATAAGCAGAACAATCAGGCATCATATTTCATCTACCAACTAGAAAAGCACTCAGAGAGTGCAGACCTCCACCAAGGCAGCTCAGTTCCCCACCATGCTGCTGTAACATATAATCCCCTTGTAGTGGGTTACCTAGCAACAGATAAACAATAGGGCCATGTTGACATGGTGTCAAATGTCATGTGCAGAAACAGACATGTCAGCTGAGAGGCTATTCAACTGAAGATGCCATAAAAAAATCCTGGATCACCCCCAAAATCTAATCACCTGTTCCTTGTCACATTTCAGACTTTTCCTGAAAATTTTATTAAAATCCATCCATAACTTTTTGCGTTATGTTGCTAACACACAGACAAACCCTGGTGAACATATAACCTCCTTGGCGGAGGTAACTAGGTTTATATGAAGAGGAATCATGTAAAACTCAAATATAAGTCTGTCTGGTTCAATTCGGTCATTTTTTCTCAAATAAAGCCATAAAGTGCACTGAAATGACAACAGGATCATTACCCCCAGACTGTGTGAAGGAATTCACTTTGACTCAGATTAATCCAGTCTTAATATTTCTGTTTCATTATTGCCTTAAGGTTAGTTTTCCATATCCTGACCAAAGCTGATGAAGGTGTAAATCAAGAGTTTCTAGAGCAGGTCTGTCATGTGACAAGAAGTTAATCACGTGTCAGTGTGACGCCGTCTTACCTCTGTTAACTGCAAAGTCAATGTCACATGAATTTGCTACATGTTCTATGCTGCAAACAGCCTCAGAGCACACTGGATGGCACTGATGGAAAGTAGAACTCTATCAGTTTGTCATCTTCCAATCACACACATTTCACTGCTCGGTTGTTAAGAGATACACTGGAAACTAAAAAAAATACTAGGCACACTCCTAGCAGAAGCTAACATGTCTAGATAAAATACCCATATGACCTTTAAACCACATGCAGAGTAGTTGGGAAAGTTTTCATCACCCTGTTCCCTTGGCTTTGGAGTCAACTTTACAGCTCATAAACCTGAGGTTCTGTGAGTACAATGAATGGCACAAATGGAAGAATGTGTCAAACAGAAGGAGGCACATTGTGAGAATAAGCTAAACTACCAGAGAAGTTTTAGAGATGCCAGCAGAACTGCGAACTGTCTCCATAGAGGTTTGGACAGATGTCCAAGGCCAATGAAAATGAAGAAACAGTGAAATCAATTAATCTGTTCAGTTTTTTTGGCAGCAGTTCATAATATGTTAAACTTTGATCCAATACTGTATCTTTAAAACTACAACCAACTAGCACTTTAGACATAATTTTACTTTAGTGAGCAAAATTTAGTGAAGCTTCACTACTTGTATTCTGGAAGCATCTTGCTTATAGATCAGTGAATTTCAAGTTCTTTTATTATTTCTACTAAGTGGTGCATCCGCTGTTGTAGCTTGGCCATATAAATAAACCCATGTCATGACATGGTGACACATTATGTACTGATCATAACACTGCCCCACAGGCTAGTACAGGCAGTAGGCATGATGGGTAATCACTTCATCCACCCAAATACACCCATCACTCTGGAGCAGAGTCAGTCTGGTTTCATCAGACCACGTGACCTTTTTACATTGAAACACATTCCAATCTTTATGCTCTCCAGTAAACTGATGGTTGTTTAATAAATGCGAATCTACTCACTGCATCAGTTAAAGAACCTGTTGGAACTGAAACTGTAAAAATGATCAATCTGACCTATTTGTTTAGATAAATCCATGTGGGCACTTTTATTGGCCAGGCTATGTACATCATGATTATAGTGTCACATTACCTCGGTGACACTATATTATTATTTATTTGACTGGCAGTCAAAACAGCACAAGATGTTAACTGCTGGTCACTGCAGATCCACCACCTCTGTTACTACCTTTCACAATAAAAGCTGTTGACATATACACTGTGAATAAGTTTAACCACTCATTTAACCACATGCATTTCACCAAAAATTTATATATTCTTAGTTTCATTCACAGGTATAGTGACTTATATTCATGTTATGTCATTTCATTGCAAATTCCATGAGTAATGTACCGCTGTAAATAAATATGTCACCACTGACAGGAGACCACAAAAGAGACTGTCACAGTGAATAAATTCTCTAAATATGATATCATTCCATAAATCTGATGGAAGTACATTAATCAACAAAATATATGACAAAGTCCTTGTCATTTGGAATTTGGAAATACTATATACTATGTGTTGAAAGCAACAAATCACATAGTAATACCTGATATTGTTCTTGAGAATCTTCAAACAGCTCTGGCATTTGAATGTAGTGTTGGTCTTCTGTCCCTCTTTCTTCAACCCATCTCCTTCAAATCGGCCGTAGTAGAAGTCTGCGACCAACATGATGCGTTTGTTCGCACCAACCTGGATTACTGATGACTGGAATGTACTTTCCCCCATATTTGAAACACAGCTCTGAAACAGAACATTACATGAACAATCCAAGTTCATAACAATGTCTTTTGAACAAGAATGTAAATATACAGAAGGCATGTTTTACAAAATGAGAACAAGCATTAAATTTGTTAAAAAATACATTAAGGCGAGATCATCATAGGATTGTCTAAAGCCTACAAAATAAGTTAAATAATGCTCTTGAATAAATAGATGGAGGTAATCAAAAAAGTACACACACTGGTTTTAATTAGTCTAACTACCTCTGTGTGCAAATGTGTTATTTTAAAAAATGTATATGTTTCTAATTATCATCAATATAACACATTGAACTTACTGTCATGTGACTTTTCAGCGCATCCTGTTGAAGGAACTCTTTTTGGCAGTTAGTGCACTTATAGGTACATTTAGAGACCCCATTTTCCACTGGGTTGGTTACAGTCACCAGCCCTTCAGAAAAACATCATCACAAAATCATTTAGAAGCTACCAATGCACAAAGAGTTACAAAAACACAGCACTAGATGAGAAATGATATGACTTCTACTACAAATACAAACCTACCCAAGTCAGTCCTGGCTCTTTTTGCTGTACTGTCTGCTTGCTGTGGCTGCAATGTTCGTTTGAGTAAACCTTGATCTGTTTAAAAGGGCAAGACTATGCATGAATATCTTAGTCACTGCCACCTGACTGGTCTGAGAGAATAGTAAAGCAAAGACAGCTTTGATTTTTTTTTTTTTTTTACTGTACCTCTATTACTGCTATTGGCCTGAAAAGGGACAGATATAATTTGAGTAGTCTGTGTGTTGGTCCGGTTGGGCTTTAACTGATTGGACTGTGCTGAATACACTGCAGGACTCTGGACGTTAGACAGCGTCACAACATTGTTGCTGATTTGCTGCACCTGAGGCCTGTGGACTACACCAGGGATTATTGTTGCTGGAGAGACCTGCTGAAAAATCTGCTGCTGACCCGCTGAAACAGAGAAAACACAGGCTCAGATGCGACTGTGATACAGCACAACATATTCAACAGTAAAGCCAGTGAGACTCACCTGGTACAATTGTGAATGAAGTGCCAGGTGGATACTGCGACCCAAGAGAAGCAATGAAGTCAGTGCTGTTTGTTAGTTGTGGAGAAGTGACAATGAAGCCCTGAAAATGTTTGAACAGATTAGCACTGTAATATTTTACATATAAACCATATTATAGCACACTTTAAATTAAAATCTATTCAAACAATAACAGTGACATACTGGTTTTTTCTGCACATTAATTGGTAATAATTAATACCTGGTTATTAACAATAACCGGCTGTGGCGTTACTGTTGACACAATGGGTGCTGCTGTATTCAGTGGTTTTCCAGTTACACTTAGAGGCAGTATAATTGGTGAGGAGACTGCAGGAGGTTGAGATGCAGGGAGTTTGACTTCTTGCTTTCCTGTACTGGTCCTCTGAGGAGGGGGAGGGGTGGCCTTGCTATCCTTTTGGTTATTAGCTGTTAAAACATACGAAAAGACAGACATTAGCACATCCGACGTGATACTAGTATGTGTAAAGAAGCTGTGATACGTGCACTATCACACCTAAATAAGATATGAATAAAAAACAATATATTTGATGACTTTGATTTGTGATTGCAGAGCAAACGCTTGTATTCAATTGATTTAGTGATTAATGTATAGCTGGAAAATGAAATGTAACATACACAGAACTCCGACAAAGATGGGTTCATCATCATCGTCATCATCTACCAAGTTAACCTCTGGGACTTGTCTCTGCCATGGCTCCAACTCCTCCTCCACACATTCCATAAAAAGTTCTGACATGTTGGACCTGCAACAAAATGATCAATTCTCATTCAGCAGTATAGAAACAGAAAAGTCATGCTTGGAAAAAGCAAAGAAACAAAACAGTTAAGTCACAACCGCATAGTTGCAATTACTCACATGAAAAATTTTGTCTTCATGTGAAACTCATAAGACAGTGTTAGCTGCGTGATCTCATTCGCAGCTGTGAGCACATGAGACCAGACAGGGCTTATAGAGAAGCCAGAGCATTGCTCGATTGTCACTATGGAGATGAACTGAGAACTGACAACGCCTATATCAAGAAGGCAATGGAATGGCCTCAGATCAAACCCGAGGACAGGAAAGGACTGAATACCTTTGCTATACTCTTGATTGAATGTTGTAACAAGGTGAATGACGTGGACTACATGGACGAGATGAACAATCCTACCAACATGAAGTGCATCTTATCCAAACTTCCATTCAAGGTGAAAATGGAGAAGTTTTGCATACAACCTTCAAGAAAAAAAGAAAACGAGCCAGGTTTCCTGATCTGGTGGAGTTTGTTTACCATCAAGCTAAGGTTGCCAATGACCCACTGTTTGGAGACATCCTGGACACCACCTCAGGTAGCCAGTTCAGGAAAAGGTGGGTCCAAAAGGAGTAGCTTCACCATGACTGTGTCTGCTACTGACAAGGATGCCCCTAAAGGCTTCTTTAAGTCCCACATGTTTTTTTTTCGGATGTCTAAGGACTGTAAGAAAAAGGCCTTATGCCCAGACTGGTCCCTTAATCGAGTCCATCTCCCAAAACTGGACTCAGACATCGGTCTTCTCATTGGTGGCAACGCCTACAAGGCTATTGAGCCGTGGGAGATTATTATCAGCTGGAACAACGGACCATATGCTGCTCTAGGTTGGGTAATCAATGGGCCAGTCAGCAGATGTCAAGAGAAGGAATCTGATGATACTGAAAGGAAGACTTCCATCGTCAACCGCACCTCTGTATTGAACACTGAGGACATGTTGATGAGGCACTACAATGCTGATTTTCCAGAACGCAGGAGTGAGGACAAGCAAGACCCATCACAACATGACCAGCAGCTCATGCATGCTGTAACAACATTAGCACAACTTACAGATGACCATTACTGCATTAAACTGCTTCTGAAGGATGAGAAGGTGAAGATGTCATATAATCGTGGTATAGCTGAACAAAGGCTTAACTCCTTGAAGAGGAAGTTCAGTAGAAATCCAGACTTCTTTCAGGAGTACAAAGGATTTATGGACAGCATTCTGCAGAAAGGCTATGCCACAAAAGTCCCAGAAGAGCAGTTGAGTCGAAGTGATGGTAGGGTATGTTTCATCCCACACCACAGGGTGTATCCGAAAAAGAGAAAGCTGAGGGTCGTGTTTAACTGCGCGGCAACTTACCTGGGAATGTCACTGAATGACCAACTGCTACAAGGGCCTGACCTTATCAACACCCTCATCGGAGTGCTACTGAGGTTCAGGTAGGAGCCTGTTGCCCTGGTAGCGGATATTGAATCCATGTTCTACCAGGTGAAGACACAGACTTGTTGCGCTTTCTTTGGTGGCTGGATGGCAATCTGAATGAACAAGTGGCAGAGTACAAGATGCATGTGCATCTATTTGGAGCCTGCATTTAACAAAATCTGTGCATCGGAATGTCAATCCAAATAATAGCACATCTTTCGAGACCAAGCTGCACATTTTTTCAATAATCTGTTTGGGTCTATTTCCAATGCTCTGGGCCACATTTTTTTTCAAAGTTTTGGAATAATGAGTCAGGATAATAATACGAAGAACAATAGTACCTTGTATTATAAGCAAGTGCACGGTAATAATCCACATTTTCCTCCAATGACTTTTTAAAAACCAGCCAGAGCACATGTAAACAAATAAGAAGCCAAATTGATCCAAAAGATTGTTATAATTGTGACACAGAGACCAATTTTTGGGATAATTTCTGACTTAACCTGGTGTGATTAAATACTAATGAGGGCCCAATAACATAAAAGGTTTCCAGTTACCAAGATGGCGACACTGTTGGTTGCTACAGGAGACCGTATGCAGGTGTGAACCTCTTTCCAAAAAAGATCATCTCTCTAACAACAGTCCTCAACAAGCTGGCATAAGCTTTATTTGTACATTTGATACATTAGTAAAATGGAAAAAATACATTTATTTTCGACTTAAGTCGTAATAAGCGAGTTAATCCCAAGTTAAATGCTAGTTTTAGTTGGCCTTTATGCACAAACGTCAACTCCAACATCCATACCGTTTAATGACTACAGTCGGCAATACTACTTATCAGTTACCCGCATTAATCTAGCAATGTGACAATTAGTTTAGCTAAATTAAATGTAACAGTCACCAAATTACAATAATTTCCAGTGTGCCATCCTCCGAAAATGTTAATGTTGTGGACGCTAACTAGCTGAGCTGTACGTCATTGTATTCCCTTAGACGATTGTTAGCATTAGCGAGCTAACGTTTGTTATATTCACTGCTCACCTTTTTTCATGCCTCAGTGTGTGACACATAAACTCTTGGCTTCACAACCAAAGCATATACTCAGCTTGAAACGTATGTATCCTTTATTCATCTTATGATTACATTATTAGGGTTCTCGTTTGCGGATCACAGCAGCATAACATTAGCTAGTATGGATGTAGCTGTTAGCTTGTAATCTGTGAGGTGGTAAATGGGACAAAGGCATAAGGCTGACTTTAACACACAGGTTTAACTTAGTAGCCTACCTGTTTCACACCAAGCCTCTGGGACTCAGTGCAGCAGGCTGTATTAGTAAACCGACTTCAGCACGGTGGAGGATGACGATACAGTGCAGATAGTGCGGGTCTATCTCACCGAGGAGGGAGGGAAGGGGTGCGATGCCTGGCTCCAGACGGCGGAAACAGTCTGTGTCTGTCTGGACCAATCAGAACCACGGACGGTGCGTCCACTTCCTTTTGGATTAGTTCATACTTTTTCTCTTTAATGCTACTGCTACTTCTATTACCACTACTACTACTAATAATAAAAATAAATTCTACCCCCATTATTATGACATATTATGCTTAACTATATCAGTATGTGCAGTAGGAATTCAATAAATCACAAAATATTGCTCCCATTTTCAAGAAACTTGGTGGGCATGGGCAAAGAACTTATACTGACAATTTTTTCTCCAGTTCTTTATTGAAAGGAATATATTGGCAAAATATATTTTGTAAAGACACATCACATCGTCATGGGGAAAAATAAATACATCCAATTAAGAAAACACAGCTTTTTTATTGGGTATTTTTAAATGGTCATGTTGTGTTTAGCTCTGTTTGTGTAAACATGGTACAGATATGTTGGACCTGTTCATTGGAGGAGACAATTAGGTGGTATACCTGAACTTCTGCTTGGACATGGTATCCCCTGCTAAGACCATACCCCAATGACAAACCCCAGGTCCAGCATGCTCAAGACTCCCTACAGTTTGCCTATCTGGCAGATGTTGGCATGGAGGATGCCATTCTGTACCACCTGCATTGAGCCCACTGGCACCTGGATAAGGGAAGCGGCACAGTTAGACTCTTTTTTCTGGACTTCTCAAGTGCCTTTAATACAATCCAGCCCCTTATGTTTCATAATAAACTGATCAGGATGCAAGTGGACCCCTGCCTGGTGTCCTGGATACTTTGACTACCTGACAGACAGACCACAGGTAGACCACAGGCTATGTCAGGTTGAAGAACATCACGTGTGATACTGGTCAGTAGCACAATGAAGCAATGAAGCTGGACTCTCTGGTGACAGTTGCAGAGAAGAGGTCGCTCAAAAAACTATTGACCCAGAACTATAT
>JAPQRQ010000018.1:34128548-34144360 GCA_037367365.1 Apogon talboti | reverse complement strand
GCTCTACACAAATAAAAATATTTGAGCACATGTAAAATAGTTGAAAGTTTATTTCAGTAATCTCATAAAATTTCGTTATGAACATACACAGTTTTTTTTTATAATAAATATGTTTAAAAAATGCACGTCTTTTTCTTCAATTGAGTTTTTGGTGGCAGTACTTATTATCAATCACTGTGTCCTCCTCAAGTTCATCCGATAGATATTGCTGTAAAAATAAGGATATATAAGATGATATTTTACGTTTGGTCAGTTGAGTATGTCCATTGTAATCAATATTATATTACATCAATTAAAATTTAGTTAACAAAATATAAGACATTTTGGAGAAGAGTAACATACACTGTTTCCTATAAAGTTGGAATAATTTTGTTTTCAAACACATTCCTCTTTTTATTCCTGTTTATACGCATCAGTAATCACCTTTGGCCTTGTGCAATGGTTTCATACTGAGTCCCAGTTACACTTTATCTATCAAGTATAAATCATACTTGCACAATCATTTCATAACATGAGGAAAAACTTTTTTTCAAGTGTGTGTATATATTATGTTGTATTGAGTTTTATGTTATGCTTTTAAGTTTGGAAAAAAGTATTAATTTAGATTGTGTTTAAGGCAAAGAGCCTGTTTAAGGTAAACAGCTCGATGCTTTTAACTAGAGTATATTAAGTTGGACCACTAGTTACAGTAGATTCATTAAGGTCTGTCTTGGTGAAAACATCCCCTGAAAATGATTAGTAGGATTATAAAATGAGACAAGGGCATTAATGAAATTCACATTACAACATCAAGAATGATTGCGTTCAAAATTAATATGAATACATTTTCTTCAAAATAGGCCTAAACAATACGACCATGTTGCATTTTCCATGCATTTATCATTATGTTCTGTGGGTGATGCTGACGTTGTCTGGTTTTGTCCAACAGGTGGCAGTCTGGATTTAACAATAGAGGGCAGAGGTGCCTCCCACAGATCAGTGTTCAGGCCTAGAGGCTATAGGTAAAAAACGCTACTTTCACTTTTACAAAATCTATCATTTTATTGAATTATTTTTTGATTTCAGTTAAGAACTTAATCATATTTGTAACTACAATATATGTAGAAGTAAATAATGGAAAGGACTAAGACCACATCATTGCTAAACCTAGCTGTTTTCCCAGATTAGAGTATTTTTTTAATACATTGTGTATTCCTTTCACCACAGAACAGGATCTTACACCTATTCTACATTTTAAATAAGGCTTGAGGGGGCATTTCAACTAATTTTCTGCACTTTGCGTGGTTGTTTGAAATGAGCAGTGTCATCTTTTGCAGGATTTTCACATTACTGTACTATAAAATGATTCAATTATAACAACTAACACACATACACAGACATATAGGATGCTCATGATTTGACTCAAAAGGTACTTTTTAAGCAAAACCTGTGTAGTCTGAAAAAGCTGTTGACTCCTCTGTCCATGCAGCTCCCACCCAATGTGACACCGTGCTTGAATATTCTACCTGTAAGTGATTGGAAAGGTTTGAAGTGAAATAAGCAGCAGTGATAAATGTGATGACACTGATACATCCAATGAGTGGATCTGTAGTCAATATAAAAACTGTGCTCTTACAGTCCTTTCTGTGAAGTCGGTTTTATATTTGATATTGCGCTTCAAGTTCAAGTTTTCATGTCACATTGAAGTCATTGTAAATTGAGTGAATAATTGTATATTTACCTGCAAGATATTTTTTTTCTTCAGTGTCATCAACTGTGCAAACTGTACATACATATTGTTAAATTCAATACATGGACCATTTGAAGTCTTGTTCTACATTGATTGCACTTAAAATGGTATGAGTGATGGGTTTAAATCAGTATGAAATGAAATCATAGCTATAAAACAGAACAGTGTTCTCTCATGTAAAGTACATTTTGTCCTGTGTGTGTTGATGAGTGGTACATGAACAGTCACCTGAGTCGATGATGATGATGATGATGATGATGATGATGATGATGATGTTAACTGTGCCAGAAGTGTTGGTGGTTCTTGGCGTCATTGAAGCTCCTTTAGGTGAAATAAGCCTCCCACAAAAACATCTGGACAGGGTCGGACATCGTGCCCCTAGTGATGAACCAACACCTATCTCATAAGGCTCACATGGTTTTAATTCCAAATTGTATCTGTGTTTGGCATGCTATTATGTTATTCTACTCCAGTTGTTGACCTGCCCTTAACACACTGGTTCGAGTTAAGGTCAGGAATAAATCTGGCCAGTAAAATGTCATCTTCCATTTCTGTCTGTTTTGCAAATAGTAGAACTTACTGGTAAATGATGAATGTTTTGTTTAAAGCTGAGTTGAATCTGTAACAGGTACAAGCTAATTTGTGGCTGCCACTCACTTCATATATCTTCTGTACATTTTCACTAAGTCTCCTCTTTTACTTTGTTTTACTGTGTATGCATGAATTAAATACAACACTCCTCTTCCCTTCTCTGACCTGCAGGTATTAGAAGAAATATACCATTTACATATTTTCCATTATTCACTGTTTAATACAACTGTGTCTTTGCTTAGATAAGGGAAAGCATTGTAGGGTATTGTATTTTTTCTTTAATAGATGTAGTTAAGTGAAAAGGATGTCCATTATTAATGTATGCATGCAAAGTCCTAATGTCTCTTACTTACAAGGGCATCACTTCTCATTGAGACTTTGCAGCTCAACTCCTAGACTCTGTAGGTTTTATGTAGCTTATGGATAATTCTCAATAAAAATTCAAAACCTGCTACAACTAGATATGTGGACTTGAATATTGTTGAAGATGCTTTGATAATTTTATATGTCTTCCTCATAGAACAGGACCTAGTGACTAGGACAGGTGACTAACAATATCTTGTCTTTAGTGAGAAGAGAAATAAACAACACTCCTCACCGAGAAATTATTCATGTTAAATATTAAATCACTTAAGATGCACGTTATGCAATATCTTGATGAAGGGAGTGCATTTTATTTGATAACACACCTTGCGCGTCTCGTATAACCAATATGAACCAGACTTTACTGCACCGCTCCAGCCTGGTCTCCCAGCAGCGCGGAGGAAAAAAGTAGTTCCAGCCGAGTGGAAGGACTGCGCTGTAGCCTACTGTAATTTACAGTGTTTTCAAAGAGGAGTCACCGAGAAAGGGTAGTGTTGCAGTAGATTATCCTTTAATCTACTCCAGTAAACACGTTACCTGTTAAATGCAATAAGGCAGTTTTCATCAGACTATTATAAAACCGAGCTGCGAAAGCTGAGGAAACAAAATGTTAGTGACCTAAACACACCTGTGGACGCGCGGAGCTGTCGGTCCTCTAATGTTTTAACCTGAAGCATCAAACATAATAATGAGATATTTTTGTGCACGATGTGTGTTTTTGTCTTTTCAATATTTCAACTGACATAAAAAAAAAGTTTGTGTACGGTAACAAATTACATAAACGTTTTCTTTATTTCTTTATGGCGATGGGCTAGTAATGGACAAATATTTAAAATAGCCTTAGAGGGGTTTAAGTCACAAAGTGGGCTAATTTTGTGCTATTTTAATTAGAGCTGTAATCACTGCACCACCTCCTGGCCAAATATTACATCTTCACACGGCAGTATTAACTATTGCAATATATAATGCCATATATAGTGGGATTTTTAGTAGTATATTTTATGTACAGACAATAAGCATGTGTTTTTGTGGTTCCTCATATGTAAACTACAGCAAAACCTGTTCTTGTGTTATAAAGTGGATTCATTTTTACAGTGAAACTGTATTTTAACTTAAGTACAATCCTTATAACAACAGCAATAGGGGCTCATACCCTAATGCAGGCTGAGCCAGTTTTTTCTATTGATTTGACCAGGGCTTTTTATTTCCAATGTGTCAGTCAGTCAGTCATCTCCTGAACCCACTTTATCCTCACTAGGGTAGCAGGGGTCACTGGAGCCTATCCCAGCTACTTAAGGGCCAAGGCGGGGTACACCCTGGACGAGTCGCCAGTTCATCGCAGGGCTGACACACAGACAAACAACCAATCACTCTCACATTCACACCTATGGGCCATTTTAGACTAATCAGTTAACCTATCAGTGCATGTGTTTGGATGGTGGGAGAACATGCAAACTCCACACAGAAAGGTCTCACCCATCGACCAGTGCAAACCCAGGACCTTCTTTCTGTGAGGCACCAGTGCTATCCATTGCACCACATCCTGGCCAAATATTTAATCTTCACTCATATTAACTATTACTCAAGTATATGCAATATGTAATGCCATATATAATGAGGATTTTTAGTACTTTATTATATGTACAGGCAATAAGCATGTGTTTTTTTGGTTCCACACATGTAAACTTCAGCAAAACCTATTCTTGTGTTATGAAGTGGATTAATTTTTACTGTATCTTAATTTAAGTACAATCCTTATAACAGCAGCAATAGGGGCTCATGCCCTAATGCAGGCTGAGCCAGTTTATTCTATTTATGTGACCTGGGCTTTTCAGTTCCAATTTGTGCAGATGATAATCCATGACAAGTCTATTTTGCTCCTCATCTGCATGGAACGCTACAAATATTTCATCTCCTATCTTGGAATTAATTCATCGTACAGTAAAAGTGTCAGGGTGTGATTTTAATAGCATAGCCTGTGTGGGTGTGTTGTAGTGTATTTCACCAACTAAAACAAACTGACTGCATTGGTCGGGGCGTTGAAAAGCTGACAGGCTGTGTGTGCTGCTGAGCTCCAGACTGCGTCCTCAGGTCATAATGCGGAGGTGGAGGTGTGGTGCATCGGTGTGGCCCAGGACAGTGTGTGCACATCCCGCAGCATCTCCCGCTGTGTGGGACCGTCATGTCACCGTGCTCAGCGGAGGGATACAATAACCAATGTCATCGTGGTGCTGAGGCTTTTGCAAAGCAAAAATGTCTGCCTAAGGGAAACTCGTAACTGATATATATAGAGGATATTTTTCCCAGGTATTGGCGTTTAAACCCATATTTCGCTGTTTTGTGGCATATTTCAAGAAAGTGAGCCTTCACCAGATCACCCTAGTCGGGATTTTAACCGGAAAAAGGTAAAATATTAGTAGGAGTTTGCAGAAAGCTTTCGGACCTGTGAAAGAAGTTGGGAGTTGAGAAAGACCATCACTGCGTTTTGTATTCACGAGCAGGGGATTGAGATTGTCATTTGCAATATATGTTAATGTTCTCATATGTTGAAGCCGTTTCTAGTTTGTGTTTGACTCGTTTGGACGGCAGGGTCTTCTCCGTGCCCGTGTCCTCATGGACCCAAAGCGGTGCGGCTTGGTGGCTATTTTCAATCCAAATGAGCCAGTAACTGCAGCTAGCATTAGCAGCTAGCTAAGTGACATTAGATGCCTCCGCTAACAGCAACGATAACCATCGATATGTGCTAATATTCACCGCAATAATCACTGACAGTAATATCGTTAGTTGAAGCTCTACCAGCCGGTTACATAAATGTCTTACCGGCAGTATGCACTGTTATTAAAGAGAAACAATGTTTGTGCAATAATACGATGCTGCAGGTCCTGTTCCATCCATTCACAGCGGTGTTACACCTCACGTTTAATCAGACAGATGTGGAGGACAAAAGTAAAGGACGCAATGTTTGCATGTTTTGATGAATTATAACATGAGAGCGCTGTCACTGTCTCTTTACGATGTAAAACCAACTTTACTTTAGAGCGATGGTCTTTATCCTACATCCATAACAAATGCCTCCTCTCATGGCAGTCATTTCCTGTGCCACTCATCCTCTGTTAAATAAACCAACAGAGATGTGACCTGATGCACTGTGTGTTTTTCCAGATTTCTAGATCGTCAGGATGAATCCTCAGCAGCGGATTGCCGCTCTCGGAACAGACAAGGAATTAAGTGACTTGCTGGATTTTAGTGCGGTACGGTGGCTTTTCACACTTTTCACTCTTTTCACTCTTTTGGTGTCATATAGCTCTGAGCCTTAAAGGTCCAGTCACTAAACGGACTAAAACATCTCTAGTGCAAAACAATGATTCTGCCTTTTCACACTGTATATGTGGCTGAACACCATCATTGATTTTGAGCTGACAATGTAGCTTTCATTTCATAACCTAATTGCTCTGATTGACCATATTTGTTCGCATTCTTCTTTTCAGATGTTTTCTCCACCTGTAAGTGGAGGGAAAAACAGGCCCACCACACTTGGAAGCAGCCAGTTTAGTGCATCAGGTAGGATCTGATCCATCACACCTCTTTCAATAAATGCTGTGCTATGTAGTCTGTTTTTATGCCCGCTTACATGACATGCAAATCTGCTCATCGAAATCAGTTGTTGTTTGCATACTTCTGCTTTTGTTTAAATAAGGTTTAGGTGTATTTAAAATACAGGCTTAAGGAGAAGCGACACATGCGATTCTTTCTCCACCGCTCTCAGAGGCTTTCTTCTCATCTGGAGCTTGAAACATGAGCTGCCCACCTGGAATTGTAGTACAAAGCTGTAGTAAAGATGTAGAACAAAGCATGGTTTAGGGATTGGACATGTGTAACTGTTTTATTGATCCAATTACCATCATAGTGTAGTACAGAAGACGGTGGTCATATTTTACCCAGCTGTCATAAGCATGAATAACTCAGGCATTTAGTGGCTGCTTTGATAAAGATGTGTTGGTAAGTGGCAGTGCAGGCAGTAACAAAAACCTGGAGCAATACATGGACCATGATTTAATATGAGGTGGTGTGCTGGAAGGAGCATGTTTTAGTAATATTTTAATGTAAACAGTTAAATCTGGAGTTGTTTGTAAATTGAAGGTATTTTAATTGGTTCATAAGACATAATCTGATCTGTGCTCTGCTGTATTTTGTTTAATTTTGACTCAGTTCAGTCTCTTCCACAAGTCACTGCCCTTTGTTGTCTCTTTGTTTATCTCTTACTCTTTTTATTGACAAAAATAGTGTGCATGCTTTGGTGGGTTTTTTTTGTTTTCTTTTTTTGTAATGAGCTCAGATTGTCTGCTTTGGATCACTTCCGAGCCATAAATGCTATGGGACATTAATCTGAAGCACATCTATTGTCTGATGTGCTGCTAGAGTAAGTCAACAATCAAGCATTATGTTTTCTGAAAGCATGTTTTGTATGTGTCCACAAAGCTGCGTTGTCTTCAGTTATCTGTGAAAGGAAAGACACACATTGCGTGGAAACTGAAGGAAAAGACAAAGAAACAAGAATAAGAATGAGTTTTATACAACCTTGTCATTCATGCAAGGAGGAACCTCTTTGTGTGTCCACTTCAGTTTCACAAATGAGAAAGAATTATGGAGGGAAAGTAGTTTCAGGATAGACGCAGTGTGTATAACATGAGCTTCATATAGCTTTTACAAATGGTTACAGTGGTCTTTGTGTAATTTGTGGTATGCACAAATGTGTCAGAATCCACAAGCAAATACCAAGCAATTTGATGACATGTCAAAGTAGAAGAGTGCATACCTCTGCCAAGGCCCCAAGATACTATAACAATACTATAATAATAAAACAAACAAAAACTATAATGCATTCATTATTGTTCATTTACAGTATTAATGCTGATAGCGGCCACATACATTTTTCCAGCTATAGACACTGTACAGAGGAGATAAAGTAATCAGTTTGACAGTAACTGACTGAACGTTTTACAAACTATAAGTTTTGGCAAAAGTTGCCAGTAATAGCAGCCAATAGCTAATATTAGTATTCTAAACTGATTTACTTTCAGTAAAACATAATGCTCAAACAAGAATTGTAAGTTGAATTAGATGTGTCCACTGTCACCACAATCTAATTACATCTACCTTGACTCTACATGAATGTTTATGCCAAGTTTTATTGAGCCATTCCTGAGATACTAAATATTAAAATATGCTGATTTAAAAACAGCTTATGGAGGTATGTGGAAACATCTAAAAATAGTAAAAATGTAGATTTTGATGGTTCTCTTTTGTTGGTTATTACACTGGCCTCTAAAAATCCACTGTAGGTTGACCTCTAAGTCAAATACACATTTGTAAATGATAAAATTCTGCACAATTATTTTTACACATTTGCAGACCTTATAGCGACAGGGATTATTCAATCAATAGATTAATTATCAACCATCAAGTTAGTGGACAGCGATTCTGATGACTGATTTATTAGAATAATGTAATTCTTTTCCGATTCCTTCTCTACAACAATGAACTGATTGTCGCTGTGGACCAAACAAGGTATTTGAGGATGTTATCATTGGCTTTGAGAAACATCAATCAACATTTAATCAACTGTTTTCTGACATTTTATAGGCCAACCAAATATTCAGTAACTATGTTTTTTATTTGTAGCTCATGTATAACACAACTGTGTGTGTCCCCTGAGCCTGTTTTCTGTGGCGTGGTCAGATGGAGGCTGTGCTGTGTTTTATGATTTTATGGAGTATGATGTGGACATGATGTGGACAGCCTCCTTTAGGCTGGACCGTGCACTCTGTGACTCTAAAACTGACGAGCATCAGCATGCTGCTTTTGTTTGGAACAGAAAAGAACTGGAGACTGCAATAGTCTCTGTGTTGTCCAGTGTCCATTCAGCTTTATCTTTTAAAACCATAATACAGTCTGGGCGTTCTGTCGCTTTTACCTTTTATTCATTCATGTCATTTTTCTATGTAGATTTTTTTTTAACAGTGATTATCTTCTGTCTTCCTTGATTATTAAGCTTCAAGTTCAGCTAAACTGTGGCAGACATTAACTATATATAGTATAATAGTGGTATTAAAACAATGTTGTTGTATTAAATAAAATGTTATAGATCTTTTTAGCATGATCTATAACGGTATTAGAAATAGACTCTGGGGGTGGTCCACAGTAGGATGGTTATGGGTTCTGACCATAAACTGTACATCATTCCCCTCTGTTTCCTGTTTGTTTTCTGTCAACTATCAAAACACTTAAAACCAAATATAAAGTCTTTGTCAGGCTCCAGTGGTTTATCAGCCATTTAACCTTCACTGGTACCTGGTTACTTTTAGATGGATAAACATAACTACACATTTTGCTTTGGCACAATGTGGATAAATTTTTAGAAACTTTTGAACAACACATGTTGGTATTACATGTATTTGATTATAATGCCCTTTTTGTTTCTTCTATATTTGGTACAGCCACCATTCAGTGTGAAACAATACGGCGAGTTTTAGAAAATAAATTTTTCAAAATTGAGCACTTTGCGCTCCAGTCTGCGTTGTTTTTGAAGACATAATTATGTTAAGTTAGAAGTGTTAATGTTTATTCTTGATGCATTACACTGACTAGAAAAGCACTCGGAGAACGCAAACCTCCACCAAGGCAGCTCTCTGTAATAACAGCAATGTATAAGTCTGTTGCCCTATTGTTTGTCTGTTGCTAGGTAACCCACTTCAAGGGTATTGGGCCATATCACAAAAAATATATATTCATCCTGGATCCAGATGATGATCTGGATTACTCCCAAAATCACTTGTTCCTTGTCCCATTTCAGACATTTCCTGAACATTTCATTAAAATCCGTCCATAACTTTTTGAGTTATGTCTTACACAAATAGACAGACAGACAGACAAACAAACCCTGGTGATCACATTAACCTCCTTGGCAGAGGTAATAACATGATACCAAATGTGCCAACTTCTTCAACCAAGTAGTATGTAACTCTGTAATGAATTGTATATAGATATCTTCTCAAAATTGATCACAGGGCAAAATATTGAAATGTTGATATATTTGTAATAGTATTTTACACAGGATATAAGAGATGATCACATTCATACTGTTAATTTATGTAATATGCTATACTGGCTTCAATGTTACCATCTATATATGTTAAATTCATCATGTTTTAGCAGGAAAGAAGAGTACGGCACTCTTTCACTGTTTCAGGCTTGTTAATTGAGCCTGTTTTATTGATTAAATCTCAGAAAACTGTTTGCACCATTGGTGGGTAAATATTTGGGCCAAAATACCCATGGGATAAACAAGTATGCTGTGTGTATACTGTGTTTTAGTGTCATTTCTCAGTTTGCTTCCTCTGTTCTCTACTTTATCTGTGTTTGAGTTTGACACACAGCAACACAGTAAGGGACTTGATGGTGCATTCAGGTGCACCTTGTACACATATTTTAACATCCATAAAGATTTTTAATTCACTCCCCATTCATCTGGGTTTAATCGATCAAAGTGGTGAAATTCTTACACTGGATAATTAATGCAGTGATTTAAATGTTTCAGCTCCAACAAGTTCTTTAACTGTAACTGATGCAGTGAGCCGCTTCTCATTTCTTAAACAACCATCAGTTTGATAGGAAGTATAAAGATTTGACTATGTTTCAGTGGAATGTGATTTTATGAGTCCACATTGACCCAGGAGTGATGGATGACAAGAAAGGCAGATGAAGCAGTGTTTCTGCTGGTCAAGTTTTGCCGTGGCGCACCATACACTTGATACAAAAAATCAATAATAGGCCTACACATTAGGCTGTACATATGAAAGTCTTAAATTTCAAATTTTAAGGTTTTACCACAGAGAACAGTGGTTGCTGTGGTAGCGTCTTCGGTTGGTTCTGCTGCCTGTCACTACTGGATCAACTGCCCATTTGTGCATTTGCGATGGTAACTCTATTTGGACAAACTGGCCAAAAATGTACAGTCATTCCTTAAAAATGCAGAACAGAAACCGACCAACCCGTGTGCCCCCCCCCCCCCAACCCCCCCCCCCCCCCCCGGATGACACATCGCCACACCAAGAAACAGTGAAGTAATTACCTATCATGCCTAGTGCCTACAGTGTAAGTCTGTGGGGGCAGTGTTATGATCTGGGGTTGATTCCGATAGATAGAAAGATGTACTTTATTGATCCCAAACAGGGAAATCCCAGAAAAGGGCTCAGGCTGACCAGGAATCAGCCCAAGTGGTGCATTTGCTAACGTTGGTCAGGTCTAGGTTACATTCCATAAGTATATTTGAAACAATGCCAAAACGAATGCATGCCATAATCAAATCTGAAGGTTTTCCAACAAAATATTAGAGTGCAGGGCTTTTTTTGGCTAGGCTGTGCATACCTTTGTGGTCATTTGTTTTCATAAAGTACAAAATTGTTCATGTTGGAAACAACTGACCTACATTACATTACATATTTACTATATGCTGTACGCTGCAGCACAGATCCAGTGATTGAGATTTTGTGATTTAACCATATTGCCCAGCCCTAGAATAGGATAATTTCTTAAAATTTCGCAGCAAATGTTGTAAAACTACAAACCACTATGAACTGTTCTCCCTTGAAGTGTATATACAGGCCTGTAGTGGGTTAATCCCTCCTCCTCTCGGTCTGCTATATGTGCTCATGTCTCTGATCCTCAAGGTAGGGGAAGAAGCACCTACATAAGTGATTGTGAACATACGGCAAGTGACTGTGCAGACACAAGTGTGGAAATTGCTGGGAATGAGAGTTTGGATTATTGCATCTCAGCTGGGCATAGCCAGATAATTGAGGTAGAGTGGGACTGGCAAGACCCTTCAAAAGTGTGCCAGAGGAAGATGGATAGGAAAAAATAGCCAAAGTGACTCTGACCGAGATTCATCATTTCTTCCTTCCAGCTGTGTTGATGATGCAAATTTGATGAAGCCATTGACTCTTTAGTGTAGTCGGCCTGTTGATGAGTGTTGTTGAGTGGGCGATTCTCATTTTGTAGTATGTAGTGGTTACTTTTTTGGCTGTAAAGAGGAGCATATCAATAGGTCCCTGAGTAAAAAAAAGGGACTGCACTTGGATACAGAACACATGACAGTATGACTCCCTGATCTGTACTTCCATGTGAGTTAATATTAAAAAATGGCTACAGCTAATCAAATTATAAAACATAAGATTTGTATCAGTCTAAAATGTCTTCATTGATGGTTTAAGCTGACAGAATCACCTTTTGTCAGCGAATGTAAATGAATAAGTTAATTAAATGCAAATATAGAGCAAGTTCAGTTCATTAAACAGTAGCTACGCGCATCTCTTTAAAATTGTCTTCCTTTCAAAAATGACATTTTCCTTTCCTTTTTATATGGCTGTTAATTTTCCTCTTATTCTCATCCCTCTTCATGCGAGTCTCCAGATGAGGAGGCTTTCTTGTTCTCTCAGTGGAAAGGTTTTTCTGTGGGAATTGAGTATGTACTCGTGCTGAATATCTCTGTGTTTCTCGAAGTGACGAGAGTTATAGCAGTTTGTATAATGTAAGGAAGGCTGAAACATCAACCCCGCCAGACCCATGTCACACTGAGAAGTGTTTATTTCTACTCAGTCCACATTTTGCTTGGCATTCATTATTTGTATACATGAATTTGGTGCAGTCATCAGTTTAACATTAATGCTTCTCTCAGTTCATTTATACAGGAAACCATTATGCTGAAAGGAGCTGAAGGCTCACTGAAATTAAACAAAGTAGAACTGTGTTTTGCATTTGTTTATATTAACCTGATGGTCAATTAAACTTGTCAAAGTGAGAGTGTTTGAATTTTTATAGGTTTTTTTTGTGACATTTCAGTGATCCTATTACACAGGTCTGATCATTCAATATATATATTTCTTGTCATTGCAGCCATTAACTACAGGCTTGTCAGTGCTGCAGTATATTAAACGATCTCACATCAGGAGTATTTTACATTCTTTGTTAGTCTTTTTTGGAGCTCTGGGAGGCTGCAGCTGTTTATGAATGACACTCCCCAGTAGAGTATGTTAAACTGGAATCCCCATATGATAGTAAAACAGCTATTGCCACATTCTCTTGATTGAATGTATTTTCCTCTTTTCCTTTTTGTCTCTTTTTTACTGTTTTTTGAAATTGCCACGTTCTGTAACTGTCTAGACCTGCTTTTCCCAAACCTAGGGTCAAGACCCAAAATTAGTTGTGGAACCATTTTTATTGAGTCACCCATTTATTTGTGATTATTTTGTTCATGTTTGTTCATTTTGGTGTTTTTACTCATCATCATCATTGTCATCACTTTCTTAAATATCTTCATTATTTCCTTAATTTTTGTGTTTGTTTTATTGTATTAATGCTTACTTTGTTCATTATGTTCATCATTTTTGTTGATTTAATATTTATTTTGTGTTATAAAAATATAAAAATGCTATGATATGTGATTAATTTTCAGTCAAAAATACCCTAAAAAACTGCTGAAGTAGAGCTGGAGCACTATACCAACAATCTGAATATTGACCCAGCTCATTCATTTGCAGTTTTGGACTATGTTGCTTATAAATCATATTTGAGAGCTTGAACATCCTCTGCTAATGCTCTTTTAGCTCAAGTTATGGCTTTAGAAATCTCCTCTCAGCAAGGATATAAGCTATGCTTGAATTTTTTTGCAATCATATCTGGATTTTTGGTCTGATTTTGAGAAGTTGCTCTGGGTCCCTTCTGTAGAGTACTGTTTTACAATATTGTCACTTCTAGTGGAGCTCTGAAAAAAATGTCTTACTCCATACTTGGCTCACTGGTGATACTCTGAATTATATTGTTAAAATGTATTCTACAAGATAATTGGAACTGTCTAAACAGAAATGTTGATAAAGTTTGGCTTTATTGTGTGACTACTCTATTGGACTGTATATGTAATGTTTTAATTGATCAAAATGTAGTATGTTCTCCAACTTATTTTGTGTTGAGCAGAGAGTGTATGATTAGCTTTATGAGCGTTTGTGTTTAGTTTTTGCTAAAATTGACACCTGCTGCAGCGGCTAATGGAGAGCATAAATTGAATGTCCAACTATCCTACTGATACTATGACCTAACATGGGATTAAAAGCTATATAGTATTTTCTGTGGCTTGTTAATGTGAAGACCTTCAGAACTACCTGTGTAATTTATTGGGTATATACTATAAACCGAGCCTAAGGCATAAGGTGTGAGACAAGTTGTAGGTTTTTGTGTTAATTCTCCAGAGTTGCATTGTTCTCCCAGTTCATGCACTTCCGTTACAGCCATTGCATTTGTGTGTTTTCGTTCTGCCTCTTGTGTCAGTGACTAATCTTGTTGTGCTGGCTGTCGGTGTGAGGAGACGAGAGGAGGGGACCCTTGAGCCCTGGTAGGAGATGGTAATCAGACTAGATGACAGCCACTAGCCCGTAGAGTAAACACTGACTATTGTTATATTCACTGTGTAATGGTCTCAGTTGGGCTACAATATGTCACATTGGTGTTATCGTGCTGCCCAAGTTTGGACCTATGTTTCATTATTTAAACATGTACTTGTGGTTAAACTAGGTTATTAATGTGAACATGTCATCCAAAGTGAGACAAGCGCCTACATTTTTTCCACCGGTACTTTTTTTAAGATGAAATGAATCTGTCGTGTGCAAACAGCAAAACATCATGTTTGTCAGGATGAAACTTATCTACAGCTCTGCTCAGTGGAGCGTGATTTCTGGTCAGAGAGACGTCACTGACTTTCTGTTGAAAGATATAATTAGACATAAAGTGAGACATGTTGGAGACATGTCTCACTTTATGCAGGATCTTCCAGCCATATTATAACATTTTTATTGCTTTAGCTTTAAGTTTGCAATGAAGCTGATGCATTACTGTACATGCTGAATTTAATAACGTATAATCATTCTGTGTTGCTGCTTATTTTGGTGAATCAGAAAAATAGCCCACACATTTTGATCTGTGATTACAAGCTTTGCTCTTTGCAGTGCAAAATCCACTTCTGCTTTTACTGGAGTGGTTTGTTTCACTTGAATAAATGCTGCCTTTTGGATTATATGTGCTACATGGGGGCAATTTAGCGCATGTCATTTGCTAAATTGTAAAGTTGAAAATACACTTGATTTTAAAAAGTTTTCTTTATTGCTTCCATTATTATCATTTTTCTGAAGGAATCCAATCTCTTTAAATCTGATATTTTTGATATGAAGTTGAAAATGAACAAATGGTATTGCATTTTACTGAGTCAGATGAAATTACAACTAGAACGATCAATAACTTGGAACATGTTGATACTTTAGGCTTCTCTGCAATTATGTTTCGTTGGTGGGTCTTTGGCTGTTACTGCTACACAACATTGTTTCAAACAGCAAGAACAATTGAGGCATCAAATATTTTACTGACTATATCTCATAAATTAGATTCAGAAGATCAGATAATATATTTTTCAACATATGCCAGATGGTCTAGCTTTGCAGTTTAGTTGAAGTTATTGATTTTATTTGTTTATCTGTTTGACTTTTGAAACATAGAGGTTTTCTTTCATTTAAAAATGAGTTTTATCAAGTTTCAGAGCTCAGCTGTTTGGAAGTGCTCTGGCATACATCAATGCCAAATTCAGTATATTATGGGTTTTTTTTCCACTGGAGCAGCTAAAGGTTTGCCTGTTTTTGGCTGTATTTTCAGTATTTAAAGCTGAAAAACTGATACAGTGGAAGGAGGGTAGTTTTGCTTCACAAAACTCCACCCTGGAGAAGATCTTTAGTCATTTTTCTTATTGTAAATATAACGGGTTTCTTTAATCATTACAGTCTTAAGGAGGGATAGTTTTGCATTTTTTTTATAGAAACTGTTGTACAAATAATTTGGTATTGCATAGTATTGCAAAGCATTTTTATCTATATTATTGCCAGTATTTTCTACAAAGAGTTCAAACTGAATATTATATATTGATTTTTTTTTCTAAAAGATAATAATAAAGTTTTATAATAATAAAGTTTATTTATATAGCACTTTTTACAGAAAGGCTTCACAAAGTGCTTTACAATAAAATCAGAAATAA
>JAPQRQ010000018.1:34082102-34128448 GCA_037367365.1 Apogon talboti | reverse complement strand
TAAGTTGCTTTTTAAAAGACTCCATTGAGTTTAAAGTGCGAAGTGCCAATGGGAGAGCATTCCAAAGCCTCGGGGCAGATGAACAGTATATATTTGTGTATTTGCTCTAGAGTGGTGTAGATTTTCAGGTGTAAGGCAAAGACATAGACAAGACAAGAGCACTACAGTTTAATATTAACTAACTGAACTCCTTTAGACTCTGAAGAATCACTCTGAAATGAAATCACACAATGAAAAAACTATATCTGTCAAATATCCTAATAGTTTGATATTACTGATATAATGCCATAGAACAATGAAAAACAATTTGTGATACATTTAGTATATTCAATATATTTCCTAGCTATAGTTCAAATGAATTTTACCACATTTCTCACTTTGATGACTGAATAGATTTACTCTGAAAAAAAATGTTCCCTTTCCTTTCTTTGTTTATTCGAGCATGTCTGTGAGACAGAGACACACTGTAGACATGTACATTCAACTATCTATGTAAGTAATGTTGACTTGCTGACTGAGTTGTGCTTGTCTCTCTCTGACAGGTATGGATGAGCGGACCAACCAAGCGTCTTGGGCCCCAGGTGGCGAGTCCAGCCCTTCCTATGAGTCCTCCCGGGTAAGACGACCCACACCTTAATGCCACTGAATGGCCTTTCTGCTCCACAGCACATCATTTAACACTTGTAACATCAAACCAGTTCGTTTACAGCATTTTAGTCTCAACCTGTTACTGAGGATCTGTCAGGTCGTCTGACCTGTAACTGAGCTACTCCTCTGACAGAAAGCACAGGTTAATATTGTGTTGGTGCAAACCAATTACCACAGCCTCGTATTACTTTAAAATTGACCTGCTATTTTTGACGAGAGACCTATTAAGAAATGTGAACTCTAAAAACAATAGTGCCTCATAGGAGAACACTTACATAGATGAAGAAATGTATCTAACAGAGACAAGTGACAGAAATTACCTTGTTCTTTTTCAGGCCTTAAATCCCTAAATTTCATCTCACTTCCCTTTTAAAATTTAGTCAAGTGTGTCCAGTTTCAAAACGTCAACCATCAAACATGTCTCCTCCCTTTGACTTTGCATCAACAAAACTAATGCAGGCAGCTGCAACGAAAGTTATTCTTGGTTTGTGATCAATAAGCAAATCTGTGTCACCTTTATGATGAAATCTGTTGTACTCTTTAGTGTATCCAAATAATTGTAATTAGATTATTTGTCTTGTATTGTTGTTTCTGTCGAGCTACAAATTAAATCTTTGCTATGGAAGCCAAATCAATTAATCAATGAAATAATTAGCTTTTAAGTAGGACATTTTATTTAAGACTGCAGATCTACATCAGACCTGCATCAAAGTAAATAGTCTCATAGTCATACATTTTTTGTCGGAAATTGATTAGTCATGTAGCGCAACACCTGTTTGCCTCTTAATATGGTGTAATTTTATGTACTTGAAACTGGCAATTGTTAAATATCAGTGTAGAAAATTGAATTTGCTTGTGTGACAGTAATAAAGAATTAACCGCCTCTGTTAGGCTGTCTGTTTAAACTCTGCTGTTTGTTTATGTAAGAACATTTCACTGTTAGTGTGAGCAAGTGTGAACAGCTCTCCCCCTGTTTGTTTGTCCCTCACACATTGGTTGTTCTAGATGCCCTGTATGAATTTCATTTAATGTCAATCTCCTGTCACTTTCTATTAGAATTCAGTTAAATGTCAGAGCCACTCGGGCTGCGTTACCTTGTTTATTTTTCTGTGCCCTTCCCGAATGAACATCTACAGGCTATGGTAACATAGGCAGCTTGATTTGAATTATAAGACAGAGACGCTTGAGATATCTTTGCTCCAGGTGCATATAAATGAGTGTTTCTGACATTGCAAGGCACAGCATCAGCCAGCAGACAGCTGTTTGCACCTCCATAAGGCGTGCATGCAAACACTCACATGCCACTCAGACACAGCTGCATACACACCTCAGATTGGCACACACTTGATTTATATAGCGTAGAAAAATATTGCATCCCAAGGAGTGACATTTCTTGGCAACCTCAGTAGTCTATAGTAATCCAGTAGTAATCCCTAGAAAATATAATTATTAAAACTGTGCTGTTTATGTGGTAACTATGAATAGTGTCAGAAGATAAAAATTTTTATCATTATTTAATGATCCTTGTATAATGACAATCTATAGTGTGTAAAGCTGTTGCTACGTTAGTGGTATATTATGTAACATTTTGGCATTAAAATATTTAAAAATGCCTAAGCTTGTTACATTTTGTTGAGTTTCTGTACTGCCGTTGTATTAAGTATTTCCAACAGTATTCAAATAAATACATGATTTTGGTCAATATAATGGAGGTTAATGGTTGCTTGTCATATAACTTGGGAATTTTTCATTACAGTGAAGTGACATAATGTGAGTGCATTTGACTAATGGTAGTAAAATGAAAGCTGTCATAGATTACATCATCTATAAATATGATTTTTGAGACATTTAGATACACACAGAAATACACACATTCTGTTACAACTAGACAAATACAAATTCTTATTCCTATTGTTGCCTCTTCATTTGGGAGGGGAAAAAAACTTGTTGACTGGCGTCATTTTGTGCTTTTTGTATTATATAAAAGATAATTTTAACAGAGAGATTGGGCTGTATAATAATCTGAATTGTTTTTCTAAACCTGTGCAAAGAAATTAGAGGTGTTTTCTAAAAAATGACACTCGGAATATCAGTCTTAGCCTTTTTAAAAGAAATTCTCAGCGCTTCATCTTACAAAGGGATTTCATCTTGTCCCTGAGCTTGTTTGAGCTGCTGAGCTACGAGTGTGTGATCAGTGGACTGTGAACAGTCCCGGGCCCTGCCGTGCTGACCTTGGCTCCCAGCCAGCCGCTGCATCCTGGGCAGCTGTGGCTGTAGGCTGGTGGTCTGACAGTTAGGGCTGTGCCCACTGCCACCTCACGACAACCCCCACCTCCCCAGTGCCCTGCCCCAACTTGATACTCGACCCCACATACATCCATCATGACCACATCATCACTTCCCAAGCTGCCACATGCAGCCACACGCTCACCTGGGATGCAGCACTGAGCATGGAAGTGATGAGTTTTTAAATGCTGTGGCAAGTGATCGGGGATGAGGCGTGAGCTCTGGCCCACATGTCGATGCTGTTAGCTGACAGTTATTTAGCCAGTAGTGCTAACATGGCCCTGTGGCTGCAATGACAGCGTGTGTTAGCATCTCACATAGATGTAGGCCACCAGTGTTTACAACGAGGGATCTGTGATTGATGATCCAACGGCTCCAGATTAGAAAACACAGTATTGTTCTATCAGTACGCTAAAACAATGAAGTATGGCTGGCAACAATATGTTCACAGTATTTTGTGTATCATGATGTATAATTCGATAACACAGCTAACTGGAAGACTATCCCAAAGCCCAATGAAAGACAGTAAAGTTAAGAAGATGGGCTGCATTTTTGTCCTCTCAATGTAATGATAGATGTACTATGTGTTTAAAGAAAGGAAAATATGGAAAAATATTAGTGCTGGCAAACAATAAAAATTTTTTTGCAGATTAATCTGTGGATTAATTTTGATTAATCATGATTAAATATCATTCATTTGTAATCTATATTAATTGCGTTTCATTTTGCATGAGCAAACAGACTCAAGAAAAGGAATATATAACTTAACGTGTTTATTAAACACCTTCAACAGTTTCAACTAGAAAAGCACTTGGAGAGCACAGACCTCTGCCAAGGCAGCTCATATCATACCCTTGAAGTGGGTTACCTAGTAACAGATAAACAATAGGGCCACTTTGCCATGGTTTCAAATGTCATGTGTAGATACAGACATGCCAGCTGAGAGGTTATTCAACTGAGAATGCCATAAAACAATCCTGGATCCAGACGATGATCTAATCACCTGTTCCTTGTCCCATTTCGGACATTTCCTGAAAATTCATTAAAATCCGTCCATAACTTTTTGCGTTATGTTGTAAAAAAACAGACAAACAAACCCTGGTGAATACATTATCTCCTTGGCGGAGGTAACAAAACAACTTGAAACAACTGTTCCGTCTTGGGGTTTTTGTACTCAAATTTCCCATGGAGTGGGCCAACGTGCTGTTTAGCGTCCTCCATCTATCTTTTGGTTTTGCTGCCTGCCACTACCAGATCAACTGTCCATTTGCGCATGCGTGACAGTAACTCTAGTTGGACTGCCCGAAACGTGTTGTCAGACACATTCAGAGTCATTCTGCACTGCAGATGGGTTAATTGAGTTAACATTTTTAATTAGATTACTCATGATGATGGATTAATCCACATTAACGCGTTAATTTTGACAGCCCTAAAAAATCTATAAAGTTTCCTTACAAGATTTGTGGTGTTTTCAGTGCAGGTTTTCGAATTAAAGAGATGTACTTGAATGCAACATTTCAACTGCCTGAGCCCACACATTTTGCTGTTCAAATCCATGAAGATTTCAGAGTTTACAAGGTACACTGAATGCGCCATGACTGTGTGTGGCAAACTCCAACATAAACAGCACCAGTAACAGAAGCAGCGCATCTATAAAAGAGGCCAGACATAATTCAGAATCTCAGCAGAGTTTGTTACCGTATGACTACATTAGTACAGACATTTACCTGCCAGTGTGCGGAGCAGCCCTCTGAAAATCTACCTGCGCATTGTGCTTCATGGGCCGTGTATTTATTTCCTCTGTATGAAGTGCTGCTAGATCTATTTGTATGAAATGAAAATGTCCAAAGCTTAATATTGTCATCTTAAATTACATTGCAGTCCTGTTTTGAGGTTGTTTTTTAGCTGAACCCTACACTGAAGATTGAACATGGTCTGTCCCACTGCTTCTTTTTCTTAACGATCCCCCGTAGCCCTGCAAACCATTTCCTCCTTTACAGACAAAGCCATAACAAACAAGACAGGAAAAACAAACTAGGACTTATATAACAGTAATGATCAGATTGCTAATTACCAGCAAGTGCTTTCCTTCATTAAATTATGTCTGTATTTTCAAGCCGTTTCATCATTTTGCTGCAGAAGAGAGGAAATGTTTTTGCTCGCTTGCTGTGTATGTGTAATTCGGTGCGTGGTTAGTTTGCTGGAGCCTCTCAGGAGGCTGCTGTTGTTATTGAGTCTGTTCATGGTGTGATTAACAGTGTGTGCGGCCTGGCAGGAGCACAATAGGGAATCTCTGAGGATTCCCTCGACACAGCACAACACTCCACCGCCTTTGAAATTACTCCATCACCATCCACGTACAAAAAAAAGATGGATAATAAGATTTACTTTTTTGACTGTATGTTGAATGCAAAGGGTATGAGTTGGTGAAAATAGCTCTATAGAAATGCAGGCCCTCTGCTGCTCGGTCCCTCTGCTGGGAGTTAATGTAGTTTGGGGAGATGTATTTGACTGGAGCACAGGAGGATTTTCACAGGGCTTGGGATTAGCACTGTAACGGAGTATCTTTTATTACACGGGACCCCGAGTTTTCAAAAACCATACTGTGACCGATATTTAGACCTAAGCTCCTGAAGCTGATAACTGTCATGAAAAGGCACTGTTAAGCTGTAGGAGAAAAAGGCAATTTTTTTAAGCTGCGGGTACCTGGAAATGATGTAGGAATGCATCCTTCTGTTTCATCCCCTTCTATTAAACAACAGCTTCTATGAACTGCAGGTATATAACTTATTGTATTTAGTTTCTATTTTTATTCAGTCAGCTTCAGTTAGTTTTACAAGTGCCATGTCATTTTATTTATATTTTTGTTTTGAGGAATGGTTACTTTTGGTTTATTTTTATTCAGTTTTTCTGGTTTTATCAGGAAGGCCTTTATTTATAGAGGCTTTAAAGATACAATGAAACAGTGTTGGATGTTAAATAATAATTTACCAAATGAAGTGTTTTTACAGATTCTTAATTTTGCCAAAGCCATTTCGTTCTTGTACTAACTAATCCGTTAACGTTCATTCATTTTTACCACAGTGCAGATCATGGGGAAAAAGCCAAATGATTTTTCCTAATAGTTTTGTTTATGTCACACTGGTCATTGTCATTTTAAGTTTTTTCACAGCTATTTTAGTCTTTAGTGTTTTTCTTTTTTCTTAGCAGGTAGAACAGATCATCCCTAGCTCCAAAGTGTCCATTTAAATAAAATATATAAGACAACTCTGAAATACACAAAAATCTGTTAAATAGATTGTTCATAGTGCCAGTAAGACTTTAAGCAACCTTGAATCACTCCTATGCAAAGCGGAAAAACAGACCAGAGTGCAATTGTTTCCAGTACTACAATTTTGATGTTCATGATAACACTGTATGCAACGAAATATAGTTTATATGCTCAAGTCTTTCATTGTTCTAAAGAAATCACTTTGGGTTGCAGAAGATTATCAGGAGTTTTCCATTTTATGTAGCATTATTGTGTAAGATTTTGTTAAACTAATAGAAAATAATGTTCAGATCAATTAGTCTTGAAACTTCAACTTCATTTGCAGCCCTCCTGAGCAATTGTATTTAATCATATAACGTTGTTATCTTTACATTCTTCTTTCACATACATGCAAAAGAAAGCAGCGAGTTAATTTACATAACTGTCCAGTTGCGCTCTCCTCTGTACTAATTAGTGGTATGCCATAGCACTTAATTAGTGAAGTTGGCCGGTAATGTACTTAATATTCTGATCTCTTCCCCCAGGGTTTTGCTGACAGCCCTCATTATGGCGATCATTTGAGTGACAGTCGATTAGTGTCCCATGAAGGATTGTCCCCAACACCTTTTATGAACTCGAACATAATGGGTAAGTAAGTGATTCTTGTCGTCTCACCCTGTACATGCCCTTTGGTCGTGGAAAGACATTCTGTAAAAAATTGTCTGGTTGGGGTTAAGGCACATCATGCATCTGGAGGGCTGCAGGGCTATTTTTTTTCTGTCTCCTGCTGTCTTTATTTGCTCCCTTAATCCCCCTCCCCTTCTCTATCTTCCTTTTCCTCCTCGTGTGATGACCCTCCCCCAGGCTAGAAGTCACGCCATCAGTATAGCTTTCTGTCATAAGAAGCTGTCCCCTAGCCATCAAAACCGCCCTTAGCAACTTTCATTGGCAGCAGGGAGGTGATTTGTGGGTGTGGGGTTAACAGACAGTCGAGTCAAAGACTGTCGCACAGAGGTAGAAAACCTTTGAAGGCTGATTATTCTTTTTTTTTTTTTTGGTCAAATCATGCTTTTTCTTTTGGGATCCGTGGCTGTGTTATTTGCAAGGGTAATAGATAGAATTAAACAGTAATAATAACAGAAAAAAATCCTCCTTTTGCCTCTACATTATGAATCACTGATCTCGCATTATACTGTAACAATTAAAAGCTGTGTGTTATCCAGCTCTTTGGCCTGGTGTCGTTGTGATGTGTAACCACTTGACAGTTTTATGGCTAACTACATCTCAGCTCATTATGTAATGGCCCTGGAGACTGGTTTCCAACTAAAGCGATTAGTTCACAAATGGGTGCTGCTGAATTGAAACAAAATGTTATCTTTCTTGTAATTGATCACATGACTATTTCACACACACTCCGTATCGCTCCCCTTTGAACTACGCCTGCAATTAATGCTTACAAGCTGCATGCAGGATATGGATGCGATCTGCTGCAGTGATATGTCAGATTTAGACTGTGATCGTATACTCAGAATTGCCTGCTTATCTCAGGCTAGGAATTCAAGATGGTATTAAATTGTTTTTTTTCCCCAGTAATAGCTCTGACTTCCATTGATATATGGATTTTTTGGTATTCTCGTTAAAACGTGTCTGAAGGGTTATTCCTCTTCAATGGGACAATTATGCAAATTAAATATAATGCATTTAAGCTTTAGGGGTGCACAGGTCTGGGGTTCCATCTGATAGGTCACATGTTAGAATGCTGAGTGTGAATGCATGGTGTGTGTAAATTATGTTGCAGGCAGTCCTTTGCCATGTGTTTATTACCCATGTTCATATTGTGATGACGATGAAAATATGGTTTAGTGGTCAGCAATATTCTGAACTGTCGAATAAACTGTTTCTTAATATTTTCTGGTTATTGGTTCAGAGCTTGCAGATCTATCTCTTCATTTCGCTGTGTTAGCAATGTTATTTCCAGGAGGTTTGTGAATTTCTTTGATGAGGTGTTTAGTTGCATAGAATCCAGACCAGCAGTGCAGTGTGTCAGGCATTAAAATATACACAAGTGTACAAGCCGATAACTGTGTAACGTGAATGCGGTTATTGTGCAGTTTACTTAACAATCATCATCAAGTAGGAACATTAGAGTCCTCTGGGAGAATCATGGATTTTCTAGAAAGGGTGTTTTGTCACCGTCGTCCTCTACCATTAAAGGTGCTGAGTCAGCCGAACTGCTGCTGTGATGTCCGTGTATAGCAGTGTGTCAGACAAACTGTAGGAGAAACTGTGGGTAAGGGCCGACTACAGAGGCTCAACAACAGCCTGAGCTGCAGACGGTCACTTTGGGTTTTCAGGCCCTCTACACATTTCCTGCCTCTTATACAATGTATTGTTCCTAATGGGAAGTGCTCAGTTCATAACCCTGATGACATACTTCCCATGTTTACGTGGATATGTTTAGTTCCTTATTCCAGATTGAAAACATACTTTGTGTTGGAAAATGTGACACTAATTAGAAACTTCCTAAAGACTTCCTTAAAAACATGGCTGTTTGATGACTCAAGAGGTGGCTCTTTTGTGTTTTTCTCATATCTACAATTTGGTTAACATATTGACTAAGTGGATTTTGTTGCTTGTAGCGTAGTATTAACATAATGATGTAACGAAAACAGTGTCACTCATTGAAAGGGATGAACACTGCACCACTGCTCTGATATGTTTCGTTTTCTAATGTTTTCATGTTTTGTGATTTACATCCAATGCTTTTGTTTTAGAGGTTGTTGTTGCTTTTTGTATGACCTTGTCTGGAAAAAAAATATTGTAAAACTGAATTGTAAACTGATTTACAGCCTCTTTATAAACAATGGCTACATTGTCTTTGCCCAGTGACATAAACCATACACCATTTACCTGATGTAAAAACACAAACAGGTCAGACAGTTTCCTCTGAACTCATGTGTGGGTCATATCTTTGTCTCAGGAGAATAGTGTGTATTGGTTTAAAGATGAAGAATGGGGGTTTGGTGAATGCCAGGAAGGCACTGACGACTCACAGCGCTCCCCAGGGGCAGGCTCCCATGTTAGGGCAGACTAACGATCCTCTGGTCTAGGCCTCACATGCTTCTGAGCTCCTCCCTCCTGTGCCACAATCCTCTTACTAACCTGTACGTCATCCACTGCACGCTGCTTGGCAGGTGGTAGGCACGTTGTTCATACTCGTAGTGCAGTATAGACAAACTCTGGTCCTGCTCCATGTGAGTCCCTCTGACTCACCCACTTGTCACATGCATCACAAATGGCCACCCTCAGTCTGCTGAATCTGAACAAACAATTCTCTGGCACACAGATGTAAATCTGCTGAACACTTAGGTCGAGGCTTAAATAACTGATTTTCTTATTCAATCAACTTTCATTTGAATGATCTCATGTCAGTGAGCAAAATATCCATATTATTTTTCATAATGTCTTTTTCATTGATGAATAAAGTTAGAGCTTTAACCTTAATTTATTCTGTTACCTCAGAAAATGTGGCCCTTGTTGGTCATGTTTAATAAAACATTAATGTAACTGTTTTGTGGCCAAATCTTAATGTAAACTTGATTATATTTGATAATGCACCTGGTTAGATGGTTCCTTGTACAATTTACAGCATTATTTCTCTGAGAATCCTTGTCTTATCTAAGTATATTAATATAGTTACAAGATCCCCAAATTAATCTATATGGAATTCAATTTCAACTTGTGAATCAGAATTGAATCAATTCCCAGCCTTAGTGATAATAAATTCTGGGATATGGAATAAAATATGGGAAGACTCACTGTTTTGCATAAGTTGCAGAATATATTGTTTTCTACCAAAACATAGTGCCACCAGTGATAAAAAAATCCTTATTTTCAATACATATTTATTTATTTATATATATATATGAGTATGTGTGTGTATGTGTGAGGGGGTGTGTGGTTGTGTGTGTGTGTGTGTGTGTGTGTACATGTATATACACACACACACACACACATGTATTGATCAGAAGAAGCATCTAACATCACATACAGTTGCTCTCATTCAGACATTATTGCACAGTCTGGATCTGAGCACTGCAGAAAGACTAGTGCTGTGACATGAATGCATACTGAACACAAACCCCTAGTATTTACATTGATTTTTTAAAAATGTACTAATTTATTATTCCTGGATGTCATGTTCCTATGCAGCCCATTGTTTAAATACAATCATCTTTTTCCTCCAAATGTAGAAATTTAAGTCTTTGGTAAATATAGTAATAAAGGCTTGGCTCTCATTCAGTTGTTCTAATTGTTTAGCCACATTGATAGCCAACAGTTTATAGCACTGACAAGGAATGGTTAGATCTAATTACCTGGTGAGTTTTATTCTTATGGTGTCAGCCCAATGAAGGGAAGTCAGTGGGGGAGGTTGATTTCAAGCAATCTGGGCAATTACCATAAGCGATGAGCTACAACTGAAAAAGCTGCACTCTGCTCCCTCTTTTCACGCTGCATTGTGATTGGATGTGTGTGTGTGTAAGCTACTTAATGTTTGCCTTTTTGTCATTATTTACTTAATGGACTGAGATTGTTTCCACTGCGTGCAGAAAGCTTTTTTACTCTGGTGCTTAACCTCAGATCGTACCTTAAAGTAGCTGCACTTAGTTGATAAAACCAGTTACAGCTGTCACTGGCCACAGTTTGTGGCTGTTTATTGGAATTAAAAAGTATTTTTTTCTGAAATGGTTAGGAATTACCCCAGACTATTACCACTTCTTTGTGTTTATTTTTCATCTCAGGCTTGTCTTCAGTCTTGTACCCTAAAATGCCATTCATTAGCTCCCAATACAAGGAAAATGTGGTTGTTTATTTCTGTGTTTGAATTGTTTATGTGCAGAAATGCACATAATTGTTTGGAGTGCTGTCTGTATATATTTTTTTACACTTTCTATCCCCTATAAATGAATTCATTTTTATTCCAACTTTATTCCTCCTTGCACCCAATTGACAGTTTTTCCCACAGAAGATTTCCACCTTCCTGGCCACACTTCTATTCCCTTGAAATATGCTGTCCATTATCAACCATGTTCGACTGGTTAAGGCTGGCCTGTGATTTTTTTTTTTTTTTTGCCCAAAACAGGTTACCCATCAATATAGAAATAAGCCTTAAAAAAGGCAACTAAATAAAGTGATTAAAAAACAATATTAACATCATGTTTGACAACACCTTTGACTATTTGTTGTGGGCATAGCTGTTATCCATATGAAAATCCCAGTGTATGGTGAAATAACAGGACATGTATGGTGTTAGCAAGAAATGTGAATGAGGTGCTTTTTTTATCTTGAAAAACTGAGCTTCAACTGTTTTTGATTGTATATGTTCACAAATCAGTCTTGACCAGTCCATCATGGTACCTGTGTCGTCCTGTCTCAGTCTGTGTCCATACTCATCTGTTCTTTTGTGTTTGGTTTCTGGTCCTCTGACCCCTTCAGAATCCTTTACCTTCTCCAAACCTTTTATCTTTTTGCAAACCTTTGTTTTGCGTTCTCATTATTGAATTCTATGAACAGCCCCGTCTGCCTTGATTACATTTTGGTACTTTCCCTGTTCCCAAAACTCCAACTTGGACACATACAGACTTAAAAACACACAAAAATCCTGGACTTTGAGCTCTCTCCTGTTCTATATACACTGTATAATCTATATCTATTGTATTAATTTGAAAGAGTTAAAGTAACAATTAGACTGTTGTCAACACTGTTGTTTTTTGGTCATATTGACTGATACCCACATTCCCAGTGATACATTCAGTATGTTATCCTTGATTATAAATTAATTGTACTCCCTCCTTTATTTCCTTAGAATACCTTGTATATTTTATATATATTATAAAAGCTGACTTTCTTCCTAGGGAGTGTATTGAAACTGAGGTTCTCATTGGCTCTCATTATTTCCAGCCATGTGCCTGTGGGCATAATATCACAACTGCTGAGTTGTAATTTCATGCTCACGTTTCTCCTGTGTGCTTCAGACATATTACACATACAGCCTTGGCTCGGCATAAAAACTAATCAGCTTAATGCTGTCATCAACACACGCTTGCAGCCACATGTATCCTGCACCCAACTTGTCTGCATAAACATGTGACCTTAATGTAACTACCTGCATGTGATTGAGCACTTGTCCCATTTTATTTCACCCGCCTGAGTGCATCACCGACCTCATCCTTCGACCTCGGCTCCAGCAGAGTTTCAGTCACCCACAAATTAATAATTAAACATTACATTAACAGAAGATTTAAAATTAATTTTATTATCTAAGTTAGAGTTGGGACACCAAGTGGGTTGCAGAACTGCTTTTATTAGATTACCAATTGTCAGATTAAAATAACAATACTCCTGATATGAGTTTATTCTCCAAATTACAAAAGTATAAAAGTGCTTTCTGGAAGACAAACAACATAAAAGAAACCCTAACCCATAAAATCCAAAAGAAAATGAGAATGACACAAAAGATGCAGCAAGAAAGAAAAGTCTGAACAAGACTAAAACAGCATAAAGGATGTATCAAGATAAAAACGAACAGAAAAGAAGAAAACATATGTCGTGCATTTATTCCATATTTTTACTTGTGGAAGAGTCAGTAGAGATTAAGACATGATGGCAGCTCATGACATATGGGGTCTTGAGACATCAAACTGATATTTTGGGTCTTGAGTAGAAAATATTTAGGAATCACTGCATTAATTTGTTATAGAGGTGTCACCCTTCTGTAAGGCATCTTCATCATCTGACGGCCTCTGTTTGAACAGTTAAATAATTTTCTATATGTCTTAAAATAATCTGATTTATGGCATAGACAATTAAAATGCGTCCCATTAAAGTCTCATTAAAAGAAACACCCTTGCCAATGTTGCCATTTTATTTTTAATTTACCCCACTACAGCTATTATTAAAAACAATAATGTTTGAACAGAGAGTTAAATGTGGATACCATTTTCAAGTGTTTGATGATAGTTTTTGCCTTGAGTAGAAAAAAATGAATCAGTTCCAGTCTTTCCTTTTTCATTTAGAATTTTTCCCTCAAGGCTTTTCATGAAGTGTCAAATCCCACATCACACTGGCATCCCCAGTGTGTTTTTCCTGGGGCAGGTGTCATGTGCTAATGCTGTGTCCCATGGGAGACCCTGCTCAGACCCAGGCTGTGATTGTGGCCAGGTGCTGTTCAGGTGTGCACTCAGTTTCCACAGCAGCGTGGGTCACAGGTGCTGCAAGTGCTGCCTTCCCGCCCCCTCTTGTCATTCACATAAGCCCCTTTTACACAGCACTTCTGTTCTGGGAATATTTCACCTTTGTTTCGGAATGACGTCTGTATAAATGAAATGGCGGGATCATTTGGTCCTGCCTCTGTCACGGCTCTGTTGTGCCTCTGGAGGTAGTAACAGAGCTGTGATAAAGGTGATATCATGATTCTGGGACGCTGTGTAAAAGGAACACCTTTCATTCCGCGACCAAGGTGTGACGTTTTGATGACTTATTGCGTGTGTGACCCCTGCACCAGGGGGATTTAAAAATGAGCGCGGGATGTGTACATTAAATAAACATATCAACGCGACCAGAAAGATGTCGAACGGGGGAGACGCCGAGATCCACGAGCTGTCGTAACTTCGGGCAGAGGACTCTATTCATGCTAACATTTGTGGAATGGTAAAAGACGGTCCGATTCTGGAGAGGTTAGCTAAGAAGATGTTGTTTTGTTGTTTCGAGAGCCAACATCGCTATGATCATCGCTTGACCATAAATATATTTATGGTCGGAAATATATATAAATATATTTATGGTCAAGACAATTCAGAAGTATGTCCACCCCCTGAGACAGACAGTCAGCTTGTTCCTTCTCTGTCATTTTTACTCGTGGAATGTTGAATGTAGCATTTGTATAACGTTGCTTTCGTTCCATGTGGGAAGTGCATATTGGTGTGTCTTTGGTTCCGCTCATAATCTACTGTACTTTATGAGATGCTTTTTGGCAGCGTTGACGATTAATTAACTGTGACATGTAGAATCGTGATTAACTGTACCACCATGACATCGTTACAACCTTACATTCACACCCATATTCATACACACACACACTCACGTACACATTCACATAGGCTTTCACAGCAAAAACTTACCATATTTTGTTGAGTTATCATCTCAAAGGAATTGTTTGATCAAAAAAAAAGGTTCCTGTGTGATTAGTAGTTAAGTGATTATTGAACATGAATCACAACATCTTTGCATATCATTCCCCTTTCTGTCTGCCTTTGTTTTCTGTTTCCTCTTGGCTTTAAATGGTCAAATAAGCCAAATTATAACTGTAAATTGCAGACAGTGTATCTGCTGTATATATGACAAGAACAGAGAGAGGAGCAGGGAAGATGTGGAGACGTGGTGCAGTACAGTTTAGTTGATGTAGCCGGTCATTATGCAGAGCTGCAGGGTGTGCTTATCTATTACTGTGGTCAGTGGAGCATGAAGAGCTGAAGACGAACTGAAAGGGCGCAAATCCCTTTTCTCTGTCCCCATGCCGCCCACATCTCCCAATCCAAGCCCTCCCCATCCTGGTGCTTCTCCCAGCCCATCTTGGCCCTGCCAGGCCTCCGCTTTGCCTTCCTTGGGCCCTGGCCCCCAGCATGTGACTGGTGAGGCTGCCCAGCTGCAGAGGATCAGCTGTAGTCTCAGGAGGCCTGGAGGGCCGTCTCTCCAAAGAGGAAAGAAGAGCTGGGCTATAGCCAGAGTATGATGACATAACGAGTCTCTAGGAAGCAGCTGCAGGGGTCAGAGAGCTATGATTAAATTTATAATCAGTGAAAAGGTGTCTTCATGTTGCCTGTTTGACTCACTTTTTTATGGGGAAATGCTTCTTACAGACCAGGCAGCTTGGTCAGCCAAAATGATACTACAGCATCAGCGGCAGAATACAGCAGTGAAAAAACAAATATTTTTAACTAAAGCAAGAATAAATTGTCAATTTTCAACAAACAGGAAGACTACAATGAACAATTTAACACAAACTACAAATGAAATAGAACTGCAGGTAAAATCAGCTTTATTATTGCTTTCCTCCAGTGTTAATTGTTCAACTGAAATCTTTCTGTCCTGTCAAATTCTGCCGTAAAATTACATTTCTTTTCATAGTTCTAATAAATCCTTGTCATTGTAGCTAATTGTGCTTCTTTCATTTTGTGTATCTAACGTCTCCCTCTCTTTCCACTCCACTCCTTTCGCTTTCATCCCCTCCCCCCTTTCTTCTATTTCTCTCTCACCTCATGCTGCCTGCAGCTGATGCCAAGAAGAATGTTAGAGATTATTAAATACATGCAGTAAAGCTAAAAGGGAAATTATCCATTCAGAAGAATTACTGTTACTGTACTGTTACTGTAGTTTAACAATTAACGTCTGCTGACTTAAGAGCCTGCTGTTACCATTGCCAGCAACAATGAACATCTTATCACTCTGAAGCTCTGAAATACAAAAAACAGCCCTGACAATTAAGTCAACATTTAGTGACTGTAATGACCATCACAGTAATTTTACGTATATTTAATACTGTGAACACAAACCATATTGTATACAGATTGCAGATTTTAGATGGCAGTAAATGTGACTTATAGAAAATGTGCTTTAACTTTAATTGTGGGTTTCCAATGATTTCCAGCCTTATATATTTTTAATTGTAGGGCTGCAAACATAAATGCAAACAATTCAACTAAATTTATAGTCCGATGTTCAAAATCTAACATGACAGAGTGTTTGCACCTGTTGCGTGCATCTGTCACTAATACTTTACATTTGACAGACATGAACTTGGCCTCTGTCCTGCAGCCTTCTGTGCAAAACATTCAAAAGGGTTTAACCATGTAGATGCAAGTTATTTATATAAAGAGGTACTTAATTGCATGTAGTAAAGCAGAGGTTGAAGTGAGTTTGTGACACATAAACGTTCACATATATAAAAAGTATTCATTGTTGCCCCTGCATACCAACTGTTGTCTATTATTTAGTTGTCCAATATGAAAGAAGTTAATTTTTGTGTCAGTGGAATGAATGTGGATGTCAAAACTAAACCCAGAACTGTTTTTTTGAAGAATGCGCTGATCTGCTTGCATTTATTTCAAAGCAGCTCAGCTTCAGGATTAATTTTGGGAGAGTCAGCCCAGCAAAATCAGTGGATGAACCCAGGTTGAGCACAGATGGAGGATTATTTTATCTGAAGTTCTCTTGAAAAGGAATAATTCTACCACTGCAAACAGAAGAATACATGAAGTTGACAACCCCTCATTCTGCAACATAAATCATAATTCATGATCAGGCATTTTAGGTGTAGGTTTTCTGTCACCATAAATCAACTAATTTAGAAGTACAAATCGTGAGATGTAGGTCTGAAGCCCTCTGGTGATTCTCAACACATGCCTACCACCATTTTATCCACAGTTACAAGTGCTTGTCCTGAAGCCCTGTGTCCATGCTGGGTGTGCTGGCAAACAGATAGCGTTACACTCCCCTCTTGTCAGAATGTAGTGTATTATGATTGGTTAATAAAATGCAAACATTTGTTTTGCCTTTACTCCCACTTGACAATGGCTGACGTTTTCTGCTGCTCTTGCACAGCCCTGGCAGTTTGAAGTGTGGGAAGTGTAGAGAGAAGCACAGCTCCGTGAGACTTTTTCTTTACTGCCAGGATTCTGGGGGTGGGAATGTTGGGTTTTTTTTCAACTTAAAATTACTAAAACTTGAAACAAAACTCTTTTACATGGCTGTTAAAGTCTTCCTCACACAATGTCATTCCCACAGAGAGCTCATCAAAAAGATTTATCCCCTTTGGGCTGTGCTCTTGTTTTATTTAGTGCAGACTTGCATCCTAAATTGAGGACTGCTCAGGGTTTGCAGGGGTTTTCTGTGAAAGGAAATATGCCAACAGCTCCTGGAGCTGGATCAACATTCCTAACCCATATGTGTATCCTTCCTTGTCCTTCACCTCGGCTCTCTGTTGTTTCACTGTTCAACAGTTGTTTGGCATCTAATACCAAACATCGACACATACTTTGATGTTACACACTGCCTTGATTCTGAACTCAAGTGGGGGACATTTTCTTCAGCTTGTTGAATGTGCTCATGTTTCCCTGGGTAGTGCTCTCCCAACCTGACACGGAGGGCAATGTGAACGTGTGATGCATGGCAGTGTGTTAGTATCCCCAGCAAAGCAGCATCCATTACAGTGTTGGTGTTCACATGGTGGGAGACGTTATTAGGGAACTCATCGCCTTTCTCCTCTGAGAGAATGGATGTGTGATTATGAAGTCATCAGCCGTGAACCAGTGAGGCTGGGGAGAAGCACCCCTCCTCATGGGTCCTCAGGGTGCCATTGATTGGTGACCATGTGTTTGTGCCTGATAGACTGTGAAATGGTGTGTTGCTGCACGGCTGTGTCACACCTGCGTCCCACCAAGGTGATTGATTGGTTTGGTCATGTGGAATGTTCCCATCTGGTCCGCAGTAATGCATTTTTTTCCTCATTTGTGAATAACAAGCACTGGCAGGAGAATAGTTGGGCTCGGAAAAAGGCAAAGGCCAAGCGAAAACATTTTCCCCTTTCCACCTCCCCCTTTTCCTTTTTACCGAGTTAGAAAAAATTTATATAGACCGAACCATGGCACCTGATTATCCCGGGAGGGAATAAATACAATCAGGAAATCCAAATCTCCTCTCTCACACTAGAGATGGATTTTAGGAGAAAACAAACAGTTGTGTAGCGCTAGTGCAAAGGGCACCAGCTCCTCATTTTTAAAGTCATACTCTAGGGCTAAAGAATGTGCTAGAAAATGAGAAATGTCTTCGATCTACCTGAGAATTCAAACAATTTTACATGATTACAATTAATTTCTGGATTCTTTGCCTAATCTAACCTTTTTGCTGAAGCCTGGCAAGTTATTTTCTCTTGTGCCTACATTCCCCCTGCTCTGATTTTTCTTAATCCTGGTTCCTCTCCTTTAATTGATCTATTCATTCCACCTAATGGCTAATTACACATCAGCCTGCATGAGCAGATGCATTTATCATCATACTATGTAATAATCAGTGACATTTCAACAAAGAAAAAAATAAATATGCAAATAAGAACTCATTAACATTTGCTCTTGCTGTTTTGAATAATGTCTCTGCTGACAAGGCCGTACACATAAAATGATGTTGAGCTCAGGGCAACGCAGACGTATTTTCTCAGTGTTTGGTGTCTCTGACATGTTTCTGTCTCCATCCGTTGTTCCTGATACTCTACTACAAACGTTCTATTTCCAGTCTGGGTGGAAGCTGATTTGGTGCACTACCTCCCTACTCTGTTTCCTCATCTACACTGATCTAACCTCTAACCCAGCCTGCACACAGACAGCTTTTATTTACTGTAAAACACAACCTAGTGCTGGCATCAAACGGCTTTGACAGGATGGATGTGCACAAAATCTTGGAAGAGGGAAATAAAAGGAGGCACTTAAAAAGTGTCGGGGGGGGGGAAAGGGAGTGAGTATACATCTGATTTGTCCTTGACTGTCTCTTGTTGCCAGTAGAATATATTATTAACCAGTGAACCTGCTTAACTTTATTTCCAAGGTGTCCTGTGAGGCATAATCTTTGAAGTAGAGTATCATGTCACTGTGTCCTACATTCTCTTTCATAGAGTCAGATCCTTGTACTCCACATCTTCCTTTTTTGTCATGGAAATAAACGGAAAAATAAAAAGGCCTGCCTGATGTGAGAAAAAATTCACGTAGTAGTCACAACCAAATTGACACCAATTAATCTGAGGGTATCTGATGGCTCGCTTGGCCTTCATCTTATATGTGACGTGTTTGCATGCTGAGTTTGAATGCATAGCATGTCTGAATAAAATTATTCGTCTTGCTCATTGCATTTCAAGCAGCCATTTGGTATATGTTTATTGCCTGTATTTACATTGTGATGGTGATGAAATTGCAGTTTCTGTCATCACTGCTATTGTTTTGAAAAACATCTAACAACATTCAGTTTTACATGAATGGAACCTTCCAATGGGTCCAACTTCTAATGACTTTATGGTAAAAAGTCACAAATCAGTCAAATTGTGTAGACACTTGCATTTTTTTTATTCTTATCTGCTTTATAAACATATAACCCAAACTTATAACAAATTTCACCTAGCAAATTTTACAGTGCCACTCTTTGATTAGTGTCACTGAGTCCAAATATCACCATACACACACTGAACCCTCTGTAAATTTCACCATTTTCTGATTATATAATTACACAGGCTGACATTGTGATTCTATTAATCATGCAGGTCTAGTAATAATATTTTATGTTGAGGTACCTTCATATAGGAATGTGACTTAATACCAACAGCAAACATATGCTCAGAAAAAAAAACAAATGAAGTGAAACTGGGGTGTGATACTTTGATTTAGTTTCTGCATTAACAACATTTCCTCATCCTGTATTATGTGTTTGTTTTCATGGTCTTGGCTTTCCTTGGAGCAAGGAAAATGGACTCATTTTCTGGATGGGAAAAAAAGGCCCTTGGAATGCATCTCAGAGGCAGCGAAGCACGCTCACTAATTGGCTGTTTTTGTGGCAAGGGTTTTGAATTGATCCCTGGAGACGCTTAGGTCACTACCTCTCACATTATCAAAATAAGGACTCAACACAGTGCCACGCTGTGCTGTTCTGCAGACCTGTGATCAATAAGGAGCCACACTATGGATGACTGGAGAGCCTGCCTTTCCTTTCAGAAGCATTAAGCAGCCAATACCTTCAGTACATAGTGTTTATTTACCTCTCGGCTTGTCCAGAGTTGAGGGGTTTCAATGGATCAAAAGTTTGAGTTCTAAATGGATTTGGCTAGTAAAGTTATTTATCCAGATTTCATTTTTATTTATTCAGTTTTCTACTTAAAATTTACATGAGGCTCTTTCACATTTTAACTCTAATTAAGTAACTGTGCAACAGTTTGTAATGTTTGTGGTCTGACTTATGCAATAGCAAAGATTGTTTGATTAAAGTTAAGGATTTTGCCTCTTATAAACACTGCTGTAGAAGACTTATCAACTGAATGTGTGCCTGGGACAGAAGAAAGTGTCAGTCCTTTCCCTTGAAAAAGATCTTTTATTTAAACATTTGGTGATGCCTTCTCTGGATTTTATGTTTATTTTAGGGCTTTTCAGTGAGGCACAATTTTGAAGGGTAATATTTTGAGTAAATCTGTATATAAACAGTTTTATATGAGTCTTGGAACACAGCCGGCTAAATCATTAGGAAAAGAAAAAAGGACCTGTGGTGCCTTTGATGAAAGACCTGCAAAAGGAAAACAATTGGTATGGAACTACTAAAATCTGATCATTATGGCAGCAATAGAAGCTACTCCTGATAAAACATGGAAAAAACAGAAGAAGATTGAAAACAGAGATTCTCGGGTTTGGCTTAACAATAGTTGAACTAATAATACAAAGTGCTATTTTTAACAGAGACTGGGCACAGCCCACCACTCAGATACCATGCCTTTGGCTGTGGAGGCTGGATAATTAGCCAGATACCAGTATATTATTCAGGATATCCTGCTTCAGTGTGCCAAAGCCTCTAAACTTGAAGACATATTCTGTCTAAAGTAACCTCTAGCCCAGACATCCCTAGTTTATAGTGGAATCAATACTTGAGTGGCTTCACAAGTGTGTGAAAACATTTGAGTGACACTATTATGTACGGCAATGCTTGAATGCATTTAAAATTTAATGGAATGACAATGTGATGGCTGTTCACAGATGCTTGTTGTCCAGCTTCTGTAAATCACACAGTTACAGTAGGAGAGAGTAAACATATTCCACAGAAAATAAATATAGTGGTAGACAGAGAAAGACCTAAAGCTGTTATTGGTTTTAACAAGATCATCTATTCACTAAAAAATGCTTATATGCTTAAAAACATGCATGGCAAACCCATTTTCAAAATGGATGCATAGCTGGAAGAGTTTTGGTTTTGACCATTTAAAGCTGCTAATCTAATTGCAGTTAGCCCAGGGGGGAAATTATGGTCTGGTTTGATAATTTATTTTTGCCGCAAAACCGTGGAAGTGCTACATACATTTTTCATTTTAGATTGTATTCCTGTATTAATTTGTGTGCCAGCATACATTCTGTTTGGTAAAGACTCATCACTGCAGTCACATATATCAGATTCAGTGTTACACCATCAGACCTCAGAGTGATATGCTAATGAGCAGCCTCGCAGAATATTTAAATCAGCAGTGATGGATTTTTTCCTCAGAAGATTGACTTTTCATCACATTAGTGATGTACTGTGGGATGGCATGCTGCATGCTTAAATTGATATTATTGATGGTGATGGCCCTAATTAAGCCACTTTACTCATGTTATATTTTGCTTTTAGTATCTTATGCATCTGTGCTGTTTTAAGGCATATAATGAATTTTGCTCGCTATCAATCACTTCACTTTACAGTTATTATTGGGGCTGCAAGACAAAAAACCCCCCACACACTTAGCTTCATCTTGTATGGTACAAATGGCCCTACTCAAGAAATAATGATAACAGTATTAGTGTTGCTGTTGTTATGAGGCTGGGATCACATGGGCCACTCAGAGGAGGAAGACGACAATACAATTATTCAGCTTGTGTCTCCTTCGTAGAGTAGGAAGCTTTTTTGATTCACGAGGTAGCTTTTCAAACTCTAATAGTTCACTCAGGGAATTTAACAACTTTTTTTTTTTTTATTTGGAAAAACAGATTATTGCGGTGACCTATTTTCCTGAAAATGAGTTACAGTATTGGTGCGTCAGACACAAGATTGTGTCACTGCATGTATGATAAGGATATATTTTATTCAGCTAATTTAAGCTCCTGGATTTGGAACTGGCCAAGCCAGCAGTATGTTCTCCTTGATATATGACTTTGTTCTACTTTACTTCAACATCATAAATATGCATTCTTTTATAAACACGGATGTTTCAGGGGTTTACTGCTTAATTTTGAAAGGAGTTTAAGACACTGTTAAACAAGCTACAAAGAGATTGTATGTTATTTCTTGTTCTTTTAATTGATGCTGATTTTTAAAGGAAGATGAAATGCAGACTTGGGACTGACTCCACCACACATCCTGGTCTAGTTTTGATTCCGTAGTGTTGCTGTTTCTTTTTCCTCTTGAGGTGCATCAGGTGGCTTCTGGGTTTTTAAAGATATTGATGCTGTTTGCACTGACAGCTGATGACACTTTCAGCTGCCATTGTTTGTGATTTTGTGCTTTGTACTCTACAGGTGTTGAACACCTTTGTGATTGGAAGACGACAATATCTACAGAAATTCAACATCACAAACAGAATTACCTGTAATACCGATAAAGCAATTCCATTAAACACATGACTCTGTCTGTTATCAAGGACAACAAAGATAGTTACTCATTCTACATGTTACCTTATAATCAGCATGTCATACACAGTTTTTCATGAACAGCAAATTATTAGTCACCTTTGTCAAATTTTGTGTCACCTGCAGCTCTTGATGGGGTTTTATTGGAAATACTACATTATTCCAAGCATTGCACATGATGAATTTCTGTTATTTGTAAATGCAGTTGCAGTATTACATGTGGGGGCACTACTACTTTAAAAGAATTTATACCCAATATTACTTTATTGGTGCAGAGATGACACTTTTAATGTTACTTGTAGGATGGTAAAGGCACACTCTGACTTACAGTATGTACCCTGATTTAATAAAACTGATTGTCATATGATCATCACCTGGTGATTATTATTTTCTTTTTAATCATGCAACTATTAGAACTTCTAAAACAAGGTGCTTATAAAAAGCTTGAGTCAGTTGAAGGTTTGGAAATGCATGAACCAGATGGTACTACTTCCACTTTTTCCGTTGGAAAAAGCAGGAACCAGATAAAAAGCTGAGACGGTTACAAGAGGTCCCAACAATTTTATCGTAACGTTGCTTAAATAAAATTGCCCTAGGTTTCAGTATCTAAGATTTAGGAATATCTAACCACAGAAATGCAGTATAATAGTCATAATTATGTTTTCATTTGTGTTTAATCAAGTGAAAATAAGAATGAATGTGTTTTCATTACCTTAAAATGGCCCATTTATATCTGCAGAGGTAGTTATGTTTTTACAGTGCCTCAGAACAGACCTCTTCTTCTTTGTTCCACCTCTTCTCAGCATTCATTGTTAAGGTGCAGTAGCATCACCTTCTTGGTCTCCTTTGGACCAGTTATTATCCCCTTAACTAAAAAGCTCAGAACAGTCAAAACAAACACTGGCTCCTTACGTTTTTATTCAATTGTAGGAAAGAGCAAGGTGAAGGTAGAGCTTTGCATTAAACAAAATAGCTGCTGGATCTCACTAAATAATACACACAGAAGGTTTAAATAAAATATTTTATTTATAAACATCTTGAGAGCCATGTGCAAACTACACTCTTTTTGTCTTATCTTCTCTATCCCTGTAAAATGAGCAAACATCTTTGTAGGCATAGACCGATTATTGGCATGGTGATTATCGGATCTATATATCTATATATTTTATATCTAGTATCTGATGTCGTAAATTTGGCTCTAATGCAGCTGTTGCAGTCATCACAATGTACGTTATCTCTTAATGACCTGCCCACAGCGTTATCTGACTACTTACATTTCCTGAGTAAGGATGTATTACTTCTAAAGAACATTTATTTATTTACAAGTACACATAGAAACTATGAAGTAAATATGGCTACAGTATTGTTGTTTCTTAATGTGATTGATGCATTTGAGCAAAGGTTTGTGTTGAAGTTCGCTAAACGAACTGTATATCTGTTGTGGATATAGCTACTCTGTTGCTGTCCTGTGTATTATATATAAAAGGCTGCTAGCTCAAATGCCAACACGGGATAATGATTAATGTTTAAGTGACTGACAGGCAGCTGATTTTTTCACTATCTTTAATCTAAAACATTCAGAGCATCATCTGATCTGTTGTTCATAGTTTCAGCGATGAGAGCAGTTGAATTTAAACATCTGAAGACAAACTACAGCACTGCCAAAATATTTAAGGAACATTCCTCAGTTTTATTCTTAAAAATGATGAGTGAAACACTGTTAGCTTTTGCTATTAAATAATTATTTGTTTCACATTACTATAAAATCAGAATCTGTGATAGTGACTAGTTCACAACAATGCTGTTACACTTTCCATCTGGAGAATATTAATTATATATTAATTATTCCACAAATGGGGAAAAGACTAAGCAAATAATTATTTTCTCAATTTGAAATGTAACCCTAACCTGAAAAAGAACCAATGATATTAAAATACTGGATTGATATCCATTATCGATCACAGTTAATAGTAGTATTGAGAAAATCTTAACAATATTCATTCCAAGTCTCCATGGTGACCAGTAATATGGTTGTATCATCTGTGAAAACAGCATATGGGTGATGGGAGAGGGAGTTTTTTTAGCTATGTCATCACTGCGGTTACTTCTCCATGTCATAGTTTTTGTCTGTGAGATTCAGATTTATTAATTATTCATACCAGACTCAGTGTTTGTGACAAAACACATGCTGCCACTAAATATTTAACTCTTGCACTTGACCAAACCTTTTCCTCAGAGGCATTTTGGATAATTATTTTCATCCTAAATCATCCTAAAAGAAAATAAAGAAATTAAAATTCACTGTCAGAGGAGATATTTCATCATCCCCCTGTGTTAGTGAACGTTGGTGGTAACCGACAAGTTAATCCTATTTCCCTTTTGCAAGAGCGATGGCTCAGAACTGTATCACATTATTGTTAGAAGAGAAGCAGCTTTGCCAGTTAAACCATCTTTCCAGATTTTCACAGCCTCCTTAGTCTCCTGAGACAGTCTGCACAGATGCAGTACAACCGTCTCCTGCAGGACTGCTCAGATAAGCACAAGTGAATTCTCTTAGATGTGCCTCTGTTCACCTGCGCTTGTGAAAGCAATGCTCAGATCAGTCATTGTGTAACAAAAGATCCAGGCTATGCAAGTTTTTAACTTACAAAAAACATATTTACCTTTTCCCCAGAGTAAACAGAATTTAGTTCCAGTGCTTGTGTCTGTGCTTGTAATATTTGGAAGTCTGACAAAAATAATGCATGATGCTGTTAAAGTTATTCATCATTCTCCCGTAGGAGCTCTCATTTGTTTGTTTGTTTGTTTTTCCAGGGGAGTAAAACTGCTGAGTTTGGATATTGTGATGTGTATGATTCATGTGTGTTGTGTCCTCTAAGTTTTATTTTTCCCCTGACGGCAGCGCGGAAACCTGCCTTTGAGATCTGAACACCTGATGTGACACTAATGAAAGGCCTCTGACAATTATCACTCGATCAGTAATTGACTCACTGATCATTCCTTCTGTTTTTTGGTTGTCTGGTTGTCTCTCTGGATTTTCTTAAGAGTCTTGTTAAAATTGGAAATCATTCTCCTACTTAACTTTATGATGTTTTTGGTGTTACAATGTAAAATCCTCTATATCGTTTTACAGGATTAAAATACACAAAATGCTACAAAGAAAAGAAAATCATCCAAAAATTACCCCTTCACCCTGAGTAGAAATCTTTTTACATTAGCCTTTAATTTTTTTTTACTTTTTTGTGTAGAAATGTTTTCTCCATTTCATCATCTGTCTTACACATTGCCAACATTTAAATGTCTGTCAAATATAGATAATAAAGTCACAATGACATTAATGGAAGTAATTTAATACATTGTGAAAAGTTGTACACTTAGATTTTGTATCACGTCCTGTAGTTCTCTGCTCAGTTTAAATTTTTTCATAGCAATATAGTGTATCATGCAGGCATCATACTAATAACAGCAGCATAAATATTATAAATTTAAGTTATGATTTGTTTAAATGACCTGATTATAGTGACATGTAGAATATGTAGAATGGATTTAGTGACTGAATTTACAGCTGCTGGGTTTTACATTTTAGTGTTTTACTGTTACTGTTCAGTGTTGCTGTGACTATAACTGTCTGTGTCCTGGAAAGCTCCCAGCTTCCACATTTGCACCTCATTGGCTCTAAAAAAACATTTTTGTTAAGAAGGCAAATGTTTTTTGTGGCAGCAAATTCATGATCAGTCGGCACTTAGCTTTAGACCATAACATTCTACTGTCCATTTACAGTCGGGGCATTTCCATTTATGATGTGTTAATGCTGTCATGTTTACAGTTTTCAGATGATACAACTGTCCTTATCACTGTCTTTTCTTTGCCCTTACAGGTAAATCAGAGAGAGCTCCATTTGTTGGTTATGGGAGGGATCCTGGAGCATCTGGCTGCCAGGTGAGTTTATTGTCACCTGATGCCTTTGCTGAAGTATTTATTAAAGCTGAGCTACTAGAATTTTAATTTTATACTAGTACAGACCATCTTATTGGTTCCGACTCTTCTTCAAGTAAAAATATATCTTGAAGGAATGATACTAAAGTTCAAATCGAATGCAAACTAGTGTAGATTATAACGTACAAACTGTCCAACAAGGCATGTAATGTGTGAGATTCAAGGATGTGGTATTGATTCAGACTTACCAGGCTCAAATAGATTTGTTAAATATTAAAATCTGAATCACAGTGACCTAACATCTCCTACTATGCTATGAATGTTTAACATATCACATTTGTATAGTCTCCCGATGAACAGGTTATAAATTCATGGTATATTCTGCAGAATTTCAATCCAAATAATAAAAGACATAGAAAACATTGTGAGGTGTGGGGTCATGAGATTTGTTTTCACTACCACTGCTGATAAACATTTGTCCTATTTGACCCAGAAATTAAATCTACAAAGTAATAAATTAAAGTTTTATTCACATTGCATTATATGATGTATTATCACTTTGTGTCTATTCATTGTGATAGAATATCTAATAAAATAGACAGTCTCACTGAGAAAATGATGCGTTTCTGAATTTTTACATATTTGGTAACATTTGATATAGAACAATAATATAAATAAACTTAGACCTAGTTGATTATAGGTATTTTAATATAGACATATTACATATTGTATCTTTAAAAAGCCTTTACTCATGACATCCATTCAATGTTTTACATGCTGAGCCCTTCATAAAATATTTAGTAGATGAATACATCCAAATTTGACTTTAGCTGTTTATGTTAAAATTGTCAAGGCTAGGTTTAGCAGCTGTTGGTGTGTTGTGGTTAATGCTGTGCTTCAGTGACAGGTTGTCATTTTATAGAACCTCATTTTGATTATTTGTGTTATCTCTTACCAATTCTATGACCCACATTTCAGGCCAATTATTTATTTCTGAATAAAATAATAAATAATACATCCCACATGTCCTCATTTGTTTAATTAGACATGACAGAACGTGTTAGATTTTTCAATTAAAAATCAAAGCTTACAGCGTTTGGTGTGTACTACATCAATCCTCTAAATGGGATTTAAGGGGCACATGAGGGCGGTGTTTTGAGCCAATACTACACACAGCTCAGAGGTGTACTCACTTGCGTGATCTCTGACCTGCTCCTTGAGGTCTGCAGCCGATTACTCTAATTAGACCAAGCTCATAATTGGCCTCTTAACCCAGTTTGATGAGTCGACAAGGTCAAATAGAGGTTTCAGCAGTTGTTGTAGTCAACAAGATTGACTCCTTTATATCTTGTTAAAGGTAGTTGCTTCTTTTGACTGTTAACATACTCCCTGCTTGTGTAAACTGGAAAATAGAAATAAAATTGTCGAGTTAGCACTGATAAGTATTTTCACTGTCACTTAATCTGGAATGGAATAATCCATTAGTTGTTTGATGTTGATGTTTGATGTTGTTTCAGAATACTGTAAAAAATGGTGATCAGTCTTTCCTCAAATGGATTCTTTGATTTACAACCCTAATATATTTATTATGTTATTTATTATGAAACTGTATCAGAGAGTTTTGACTTTTTTTCTTAAAATGATAATCTACTTCTTTTTCATCTCTACAAAACTATAATGTTGGAAATGTACAGTAAACCTCCCGTTGATGTATTCATACTTTTTTGTTCGCTACTTCAGGGCAGTTTGTATAATATTAGTAGAAACACATCAGAAAAGGTTGGTTGGTGATGCATGAAATTACTCAATAAATGAAAGATACTGACAGGTGATTTTAATTTCCAACAACTGCACTAAACCCTCACTTCTCAGAATAAAATCCGCTGTTTTCTGTCTGAGTTGAGCATGTGTTTTCTTTTTCTTTCAGTCCTCTAATCGGACAGACATCGGACTAGCGAGTCCTAGTTCAGTGACTACATCAGGGAAATCCACTGCTCCGTTCTACTCCTTCACAGGGCCCAATCCCAGAAGACGTTCTCTACAAGACACTCCAGCAATTGGTGAGCAGTGTCTGAATAATGACCAGACATGAAAGTAAACAACTCCAGCTAAATACTTACTATTGGTGATAAAATTACACTGAAGTCTATGGAAGGAGAAAATAACGTTTATTTTAATGATGGTCACAGTATGGCCCTACCTCCAAACTGTATTGTAATTGTAAGTCAGGGGGGGCTATGTATGTTATAAATTAAACTAAAACTAAAGTGAATTAAAATTAGGACAGTTGCATGTTTACACATAATGGTACTCTTTCCACATGTCCTAATAAAATCAGATTGTAATTAGATTTTATTTAACCCTTTAAAGAATATTTATATGGTAATGTTTATTTGTTCGCAAATAATGCTTGAATTTTTTGAGGAGCCATTGCCTGTAAAAACTTGCTTGTTTATAAGACATTCACTGTTGCTTCTTTTTGCCTGTGAATAAGTAGATGTGCTTTCATCTTTCCACAGATCCTCTACAAACAAAAAAGGTTCGCAAGGTCCCTCCTGGCCTGCCTTCATCTGTGAGTGGAAGATCATCTACCTCTCATATAAATAGATTTCACAGTGAGCTTGCTTAAGCAGACACACACACACACACCCCCTCCCTCCCTCTCTTGCACACAAAGAGTGCTCTTGACATCATCCCCACACTTCTTGGATGGGAATTCACTTTTTTTTTTGTTTGTCACCACTGCTGCATGTTAATTTACAAAACAAAGTTCTGACTTTTCATGTTTGTTGTTTACTGTTTTAAAATGTTAGCACAGAAGTGTCTCTGTAGGTTACATCTATGTGTTTTCTTAGTGTAATGTGCCCATGAATTTCTGTGTGTGTGTGAGAGAGAGAGAGAGCAGACACGTGTGTACCTCGATGTGATTGATTTTCAGCGCTGCCCTGTCACAGTCTGGCCTCCTCACAGCCTCTCCTGGGAGAGAGAGGGGCTGTCAGAGCGGATCCCCAGCTCTGCTCTTTTGATGTTTAATTAGTCATTACGTAGCCGAACAGGAGGACAGACAGAGATTAATAGCACAGAATATCTGAAATTTCTATTGGTAATGATCCCGGTGGAGCAGAAACCATTAGGATGCAGAGAAGTGTGGAGCTCAGCTTGCATTTGCTTAGACAGGGGGTGTTTGAGTTCATTAATATGCATAAATCAGTAAGTCAGATGTTCATTGTTAAAACCCTGGTGGATTGGCAAAAGTCCCATTAAGCCTTGCCTTAAATTCCTTGAACTGGTACAAGTCAGTGTTTTCTTTCTCCTTAATAAGAAGCAACTGGTTTACCAAAATCCAAGCCTTTCTTAAACAATAAAAGGGTTTTTTGGGGGCGTGAGGGAGTCTGAGACTGGATTTGCCTTTCAGAGCTTTAATCGTCACCTCTGAAATCAAATATGGAACAGGCCGTGTAACATAAAAGGCTGGCATGTGTTTCTGGATTTGTATTTGAAAAGAAGTTTGCCAGAGCATAAGGGAGAGAATGAGTCTCTGGAAAGATGGTGTGCTGCCTTCTTCTTAAGTAAGTGATATATTTGAGGTCTTGTCAGGGGGGGCAAAGAATGGTTGCCTCACAGGTTACATCTCTTTGTTGTGTAAATGGACGCTGGGCTTTTATTTGTCAGTACTTAACACATGGGCGCAGGTGCAGTTTTGTGACTCATAAGAGTACAATCAAGCAGTACAATGCTAGATGGGGGAAAAACAGTGACAGAGCATGGGATAAAATACAGCTTCTTCTTGTCACTCAGTACTGCTCAGAAGATAAAGCCGGGAGCTTGGAGGAATTATCCCAGTTAGTCTTTGATCCCATTTGAAAGAATAAAGATGGCAGTGTTGAAAAAAGGGCTATAGGTCTTTTATAACCCGCTGACAGAGAAAGGAAAACATAAAACCAGTTTTTTGATAGGTGGTATATAAGGAAAATGGTTGAGTGGGAGGTTGTCTGGCATCTTTCAGGAGGTGTTAAGATATTGTTATTGGACTGAAAGGAAGCATAGGTGAGGTACGGTGGCGTGAACTATCGGATGGTGTAAAAGGCCACTTGTGGCCCTTAAAATGTGTAAAGTGACTGTTACAGAATGCAATTGCTGCATGTCTAAGGATGGTTATCAGCCAAAACCTATGTTTATATTCCTGGCACTGACACTGGAAGTAGTGAGGGTGCTGATGAGAAGTGTTGAGGGGAAGGCACACCTGGAGTCAGAGCTACGTACTTTGCCAGAGGCAGCAGCTGTATGAAGAGCCTGCAGCGTACCTGTAAAGCATGAATGCAGCTGCAGATGCCGCTGAAAGCTTTTGCTTGTGTAAGCAAGCGCAAGAGCCTCACCAGAGACCTGAATAGATGCTTGATTTAAAAAAAAAAAAAAAAAAAAATCAACACAGTGCTTCCTATCATTATGTCTACTGCTGGGAATTTTGTTATTTATTTATTTCTTACTCAAATCCCCTTTTTCCTCCAGCTTGTATTCTTGCCCCACAGTCTAAAAATAAATTTTGGAGTTTTAAATCAGATGGGCAATGTAAGTTGCAAGTCCAAGCATGCTGTGTGTGTACACTACATGATGGAGCTCAATCAAAATATTTACGGGAGCACATCCTCTGTGCATTTAGGTTTTGACACTGCACTGCACCAGGATGTGAAGGCTATCTAGACAGGACAGCTGGTGATTGCAAACATTTAAATGTTTATAGACCTTTTTCGTCTTATATACAGACGCCCTCCTCCCTCCGCCACGCACATACTTTCCTCTGTGCTCTGCTAGATTTGGGCTTCCAGAAATGGACCATTGTAGATGTGGCTGAAATTGTGAGACTTGTATTCCTTACAAATCATTATTTTCTGTAATTATTTTTTGTATGTTCCCCCCTGAAAGTCAATAATTGGAATAATATGTTATAGAACTGTATGATTTCATTGTATATTATGCAAGGATAGAAAAATACACGTGGTTTTTATTACCCTTCGGCCGAGGGTATTGTAATCGTTTGGTTGTCCGTCTGTCTGTCCGTCCGTCTGTCTGTCCATTCAACAACGTAATGACATTGTCTGAAGAATGCATTGAGATATCTGCATCAAATTTATACTGTAGATGCATCTTGGCATGGAAAAGAAGACTATTGAAAATGGGTGACCTTGACCTATTTTTTCAAGGTCAAATGGCGACATATCTTTTCAACCACAAAAGTGCATTATCTGAAGAATGCATTGAGATATCTGCACCAAATTTATACTGTGGGTGCATCTTGCCATGGAGCGTAAGCCTATTGAAAATAGCTCCATTCTGGCAGAGGGGTGTTAGTGCGCAGCACGTTATGTTCTATTATTCTCTGACCCACATTTATTGGACCACAAACTTCTCATGGCAGTTTTTTATAATTCAATAAATTTAATGAAAGCAGCCAAAACAAACACAGAGCAGAGTTTAGGTTACACACAATCTGGTAATTCCAAACAGGAATGCAAGTATAATGAAGTACACTATGGTTTTGTAGAGCAATTCTTAATTTAATCTACAGAGCAGTTACTGTATTGTGATATATACCTTTACTGTGAAGAGTAACCACCTCACGTCATGAGAGTCAGCAAACTGAATATTCATGTTTTTTTGTCTGTGTACAAAAGCATATCAGTTCTTCATAATAAACAGAGGCTCATGAAGAACACCTGAATACAACATTAAAAATTTATATATATATATATATATGTATGTATATATATATATATATATGTGTGTGTGTGTGTGTGTGTGTGTGTGTGTGTGTGTAAGTTATATTTTACCTTTGACCTTAATGTTGCATAGGTGTACCCTTTTTTGAGTTTTCTTCTTAATTACAGTAACATTTTTGGCTAATTTGGCTCCTATTTGTCTTAATTTAGTTTTTTTAAGTAGATATTTTTTGAACAGATGATTCAGTGACTTTGCTGCTTTTAATGTGGTTGAAATCATCACTGAAAATCATCTACTGATTGCCAAAAAAAAAAAATACAATAAAAAAATAACTAGTACTAAGAATTAAGTCTTGATTTGACTGACAAAATCCTCAGTTCCTCAATCGGGGAGAGTATATAAGCCTGATATGTGTCAGATTAACACCTTGTAAGCGTTGAAGGTTTCAACGAGAGAGCTCTACCCTTTTTTTTTTTTTTTACAGTAAACACCTTGGCTGTAATTGGCTCCTTGCATTGTTTAACTGTATAAACTGAGTGCTGAGAGCGAAGGACAGAGCTTGTTGTCATTGGACCGACAGGCTGCGATGCTCAGGGACGCTGAGGGGCAGCTGCGTGGGCACCTGTCTGACACAAGGACTGAAGACAGAGAAAGAGAGAGTGCATTGGCTGGTGGCGGGAAAGTTGCATCTTGTAGGATATTTATGGGAAGCTGCAAGGGCATGGTGTGTGTGTGTGTGTGTGTATGTGTGTCTGTGTGTGTGTGTGTATGCATGTCAGCTTGTTTGTGTAAATAGTGTTTTTTTTACCCCCCCTACAAACCCTTGTCAGAGGCACAGCAGCTCGATGTGACACTTCCTCCCTGGCTTTGGTGACGGTATGGCTGCAGGATGAGAGAAAGAAAGTGGTGGGCTTATTCAGCTCTCCTCAGGGACTATTGCAAGCGAGAACCCTGAGTGTGGATGACAAAAAAGATTGACATTTGCTTTTGACAGATCGCTCAGGCACCCTTGTTTCTGAGAGATTTGTACTGTGCGAGCTGTAAGAAAGGAAGTCTGCTGTAGGCTGTGAATCTTAAGACCCAGAAATATTCCTTGCGGTGCTGTCTGGCGCATGACATTCAAAAGATATATTTTCTCTTGTCTCTCTCTATCCATCTGTCGTTAACAGCTCAAAGACAATAGATCATAATATTATACCTCAGCAGTCGGTAACCTAACGTCTCTGTTACTGGGAAAGCAACTCATTTCTGTTTCTTCTGTTGGACCACAGCAGGTCAAGATATGTTAAATAGAGCTTGGTGAAAAGACCTGAGATTAAACACATCAGTAAAGCCCTGTGTAAACAGACATGACACCACTGGCCCCCTACATGTCTCTAGGCTAAATTAGATTTTGGGGCCTACTTGAACCTAACCTTAACATTCAGGCTACCCATAATATTTTATTGTGTGCTGATGTTTTTTTACCTTTCCGTCATGGACGGTGAACAGGACAGCTAATGTTTTTTGAACAATTTATTTAATCATTTAAGCAATTATATTTAGCCACAATAATACAATATATATGTTTGGTGAACTGGTTCTACAAAAGAGGGAAGAAACGTGCCATCATCCAGACCAAGCAACTGTGGTTACATTGGGAATATTAATTTAACCTGATTAAAATCCTTCTGATTATAGAACTGGCCTAGGAACAATAAAGCTAAATCGAAAGATGTCAGTGTTGAAGACCCAAAGCATTTTAAATTGGAAAACATTTTTTTTTTTTGACATACACAAAGTGTTTCAGCCTCTATGAAGCATCTAATCTGCTGAAATATAACAGAAGAAGAACATCAATACACTCATCAGATTCCAGCTTGGGTTATCTTTTCAAGCACAGTATAAAGTTTTCAACATTAAAATTAAAGGGGTTTTATATACATGTGTATATATATATATATATATATATATATATATAGTATTGATATTCCAAACTATCAACAGCAGGGGGACATTACATACTAGAAGTCATCCATAGCTACCAAAATCAACAAATTAATGCTACGTCTGCACAGACTGTCTCACTGAATAAAGTCTGAAGGTCAGTTTACATACATCTGTAATACGATATCATTAAGTTTTCTCCTCCAAAGGTAAACTGAGATAGTCAGTCCAAATAATGTTAGGTGATAGTTTACATTATAGCTCTGTATGCTTATGTCTGCTTTTATACAAGAAAACAGCTACAGTAAAACCACAAATCACTCCTGTTTTCTGTTCTGTTTGTGTTGTCAATAGCTGCACTAAAGACCTGTTTGGAATCATCCAAACAAGGTCAGAATTGTCACCATGTAGTCTGAACCGTGGATCAACAAACAATAACAAATCTAACAGCATAACATCCCAGCTTTATACCTTTATAAGCTCCATAATCTAACTCACCAGTGAAGAAGAGATGCTGTGATTTTATCATCAGACTTTAGACTTTTGCTGTGTCTAGTTGAGAAGACAACAGCAATGCTTCTAGTTACTCTGAAAATTGCTCCTTAACTCAGCCAGTGCATTACTTTTCATTCCTATGGGAGACTCATTACTCCCTCTAGTGGTCACAAATGTTCACAGTGACGCGTCGACCTGTGGCTGTGAATAAATTCAGTTACATACATTAACTTTGATAAAATGCATAAACACTGTAATGATACTTTATGGCCATTTTATTTTTTAGTTTTAATGATAGCCCCTTTAAATTTTTCAGTAAAAAAGTTGTGTCAACCACATATGATCTCCATGATTCTGTTACTCACAGGCACTTTTCATTACCTCCGCCAAGGAGGTTAATGTAATCACCAGGGTTTGTCTGTCTGTCTGTCTGTTTGTGTAAGACATAACTCAAAAAGTTATAGATGGATTTAATTAAATTTTTAGGAAATGTCCAAAATGGGACAAGGAACAAATGATTAGATTTTGGGGGTGATCCAGATCATCGTCTGGATCCAGGATGAATATATATTTTTTGCGATATGGCCCAATACCCTTGAAGTGGGTTACCTAGCAACAGACAAACAATAGGGCAACAGACTTATATATTGCTGTTATTACAGAGAGCTGCCTTGGCGGAGGTCTGCGCTCTCCAAGTGCTTTTTTAGTTAATATTGTTACCTCACATGGTGCAAACAAGCATAATAAAGATCATAACCGTTCCAACCAGAGAGAAATAACTGGATTAATAGTTTACATGGTTATTAAGTGCTAATATTGAAGAGATTATCAAAATATTTGCACCAAACCCTTCATAACTTGACCAATGGGACCAGTTTCTTCAGAATGAGGTGGTTATATGAGGCATTTTTAGTGTGATTTGGAGTATTATTTGAATTAATAGAATATTAGGGCCCTTATAAATGCAGCTGGAGGTAATCGTCATCTGAGCTGTGTTACTCTGAGCTTTGAAAATGACTAAATGTATGAGTCAGGCGTGTCTGTGTGTGGGCAGCGATGTTTCAGATAGTGTACATTAGCTGTTACATAGCTCACCATTTGTACACGAAGGCCATATGCAGACATTTATTTTTAATTATTCACACTTTGCATGCTGGAACACAAGCATGAGTAATTTAAAATATAGATTGGATTATTTGTATAGTCTTTTTTTTTGTTTTGTTTAAATGTGAATTGTGTAGTTTTAGTGTGTATTAAAACAGTCCATTACAGAGAAAATATTCACGTCCAAAACGTAGAATTGTTTACTGCTCCTATATTTTATCTGTAGGTGATAAGATTGTTTAGCTTGTGTCTGGGGACAATATTTGAGGCTTTGACCTGACCCTAGTTTGTCCGCTCCCCAGAGATGGCCTCATCAGATGGCTGATTAGATAGACACCCTTAGTTTTACGGGGATGATCCTGAACAGTCGCAGCCACCTCTGGGATCATGGTCTTTGTGTTTATCTTTGTTTGGGTTGGTGAAATTTACCACTGACATTAGTGGCTGAAGATAATGGAACAGGCAAACAAGCCAGAGGCCTGCCCTCTTTCATCTGCAAAGACAACAAAGAGTTAAAAGGACAAAGGATACAAAATAATGCACAGATTAAAGTCATTACTCACATTCTGCCCTGTTGTAAATTATTCATGTAGGGCTTGCGTGAGTGTACAGCATTAATGCAAACCTTGATTTTAGATCGCTGGCAGGCTCAAGAACACAGTCTGTCAGCAATCACTAAGGTACAGTGTTTGTTATTTGGAGACGATTTTAGAACGGCTGCCGTGACCCAAACAGTACAAGAATGAAACACATGAACTTCATGTTGTAGCCGAGTCCATAACTTGCAGATTATGTGAGGACAAATACAGCACCAGACTCGTATAACTGTGCATGATGTTTATTTTTTCCTTAGAGTTAAAAAATTTAAGTATAAAATAGTATACACGTGGTCATACTATCAATTATTATTTTTGCTTGAAGAGGGTGTTTGAGTTTGATAAATAGTTAATTACATATTTTGTCAGTTCAATAAACTTAGTGATGATATATGGTAAAATGACTTTCCCTAATGTTATTAATGACAAATTTGTAATACTGACCTCCCGGCACAACCAGAAATGATGACCTAAAATAATCCTTTCAAGATTTATGCTGTCTTTTCTCACCATTTGTTATTCTAAATAAAACAATGGTTTGCATCTTTTCAACATCACATCTTGCTTTTATGTCACATTCAGTTGAAAATGTGAAACAGTTTAAATCTGCTTGTGTTGACACAAGATTAACAACAAAGTGTTGTTTCTGGAAAAAATAATATTTTTAGATTTCATGTTTTTTTTAGTTTTTCCAGCAGATTGTTTACAGCAGATGTCCAACAAATGTTCTTTCTGCAAACTCTGCAAAGCAGGACAATGGAGTTAGTAAGTTTACTTCAGTCACACAGCTGACAGACATTTCAAAAGCTCTTTTTCTTTTAAGCATGATTGTAAACATCATTTAATGGGTATCAGTGGTAACTTTCTGTCTCATGACACTAGAGCCTATCCAGGCTACCAGTGGACAGAGGCGGGGTACACCCCAGACCTGCCGCCAGTTCATTACAGGTCTGTGGATACATACACTGATAACAAAGTTAGTTTCATCCGTTGTCTGGGGTTCTTTGGAAAACCCTGTGTTACCATCAAACCCTCCATCAATCATAGAGTAAATGTATTCGGGCTGCCAACGACAGAGGTGGGGTACATTCTGGACTTGTCACCAGTTTTTCACGGGGCTTGTCTTCATCAGTTTAATAATAATGTGTCTTCTTTTGTGAACATATGAATGGACATTTCAGGCCAATGTGCTATTTGATAGTCACTGGGACGTAGTTGATGATTATTTGAATATTGAAGAGGATTGTTATGACCTGTTGTTTTATCAGATGGTGTCACACTTGTAAAAAGATTTTTATCATGGCTTCGAAGTGGCTGCTGGTTAAAACAGTCTTTTTATTCAGCGCATAATTTAGTGTTTCATAGAGCAGAGAGCAGCTTTATTGTGACGTCAGCAAGATTCAAACATGGGATGCAAGACACGGCAAAGGAGTTGAACGAGAATCAGCTTTGTTACCTGTTACATTTGCAGGTTTATCTTCTGCTTTACGTGAACTCTGCAGTCCTCTGTCTTGTAAAAATGAGGTAAAAATACAGCAAAAAATTGTGCAAGCTACTTTTGTACTAACCTAGAAAGTAAATGAGCATTAATTATATTTGTGGCAGTTGCAAGTGTCCAGTCCTGGATCATGTCTGTTCCATGTTCACATGTTTATCTGAATGAATGTTCTACAGTTGTTACACTCAACACTATATATAATTGAACAAGTATTTGATTATATTAATATAACAATAATAAAAACTATTATTAATATAATATTGCTAAAACCAGTATGGTGGTTTGCTTTAACAAGACTCTATTTCACGGGATGGAAAAACTGCCGACTACCTATTATGCAACAGGAAATCCTTTTAATTTTATGGCATTGACATATAGAAGCTTTAAGCCTCATACTGTTTTTTAAGCATATAATCGTCCCATTCATCACTGAGCCTGGCATTTGGGAGGGTGGGGGTCAGAATCTCCCCTTGCACCCCCTCTACTCCCCAGTCAGCCCGCCCTAATTAGAACCAGAGCTTCTTACAGGAAACAATCTTCCTGTCTGGTGACATCATTGCTAAATCCATGCGTGAGATGGGGGGTGACCTCAGCCGATGGATTTGCTCAGTGTTTCTCAACACACAAACAAATCCCAGGAAAAGCACCTTGCGATGACTCCAGTGTCATTAGAGGTTGGTGTGAACAGGTGGGAGGAGCTGCATCCTCATCCCCCATACTGAAGCTCATTCATTTCCATAATGTCATGATCATTTGATCCACAAGCTGTAATTAACACAAGATTATCAAGAAAGCAACCTGTTTCTGGGAAAGCTCAAATTATTAGGTTTTCCAAGTAGATTGTTCGCAACCGTTGTGGAGAAAATTGTGAGAAAACCTGTAAACCTTGACTTCACAAATTTACAGCCACCTAAAAGTGTTTTTTAGCCTTTGAGTGAAGTGTGCTTTCTCATTTTTGAAAACCTAGATACTTGAAATCCACTGTATATAAAGAACCGTTTAATTAGTGTTAATGTTATAACTTTACTGTTGAATTATTATACATGCTTGTCCATTTTGTTTTAAACATTGAGTGAAAATGTCAAACATTTGTCAAACTAGAAAACATACACATTTTAAGAATGTGGAATCAGAAAATCTTGACACTTTTTCTTAAAAAAACAATCAACCAATCTACCAAATACTCAGTGATTTGTTTTTAATAGATATTTAAATATAACTTATTTCTAATTGCCAACAACCAACTGATTAATTGCATACTTGTTGTAGCTCTATTGAAGAAATCATAACAGAAACAGGTTGCTATTCATTTGGATTTTGTAATTTAGATGTTTATCAAAGCAAAAACTTAAGAAATCAATCAAATTGGATATGTTGCTGAAGTTTAAATTATATATGCTATGTTTCCTGCAGAGTTATTATGAAATGAAATTGGCTGTGAAATAATGTTGACGTATCTCTCGCTGCTCTCATGTGTTTTCCTCATGATACCGTGCCCCGTGTCTGGACTTGTTTTGGACGCTTCAAACAGTTCTATCATGACCATTTATTCCTTAAAGCATCAACTTGAAACAGGGCCAGATATAAAGCGGTAACAGCATGTAGAGCCAGTGTTTTGGAAGAGTTTAAAAGAGTCCCCGAGAAGAAAGGGGGATAAATAATAACAGTACTAAAGGAAAAGTATAATAAAGGCCTAGTTTTCTTAGGGAAGTGGGAGCTTTCATCTTTCTATAACAATAATGTTCTCAATGAGTCTACAGGCCTGTGTTTAGTCCAGGAAGCTTCGAGTGGTAGACATGAAAGGCTCTAGTCGGGCTCTGCAGACCGGGCTCTCAGCAGAATATGGTATCTATCCTCTCCTACTCTGCTTTCTTCTCCTCTCCTTTGCTCTTCCCTCCTCCCCCTTCCCACATGATAAAGGTAATGGGGAGCTGTGTGGTTCGCAGTGACAGTAAACCACAGTAAAATGGCTGTCGATGTTTTGCTTTCCCCCTATGCTCCCCCTGTCTGAGGCCCCCAGGGTTTAGGAAATGGAGCATTATTTTCCTGTTCAGACGTCACGAGCCAGCCCCTTTGCAGCTGTTGCATGCTTTACAACTCTGTGTTTACTGGCACTTCTCAACTTATGGTCTCATTCTGCCAAAAGCCTCATATTTTACATTCATAAATAGACCATTAGTTCATCCTTTTTTCTCTCTTATTACATGGATTTGGACTGACTTTGTTCTTTGCTCTTACATTTTAAGTGTTCACTTTTCCCTCCTAATGACTCTTAATTGGTGTGTGAGCTGTGTATGGAAACAGGTAAAATGTGTCGCCAGATGGTTGTGTTCTTTCAAAAGCCATATTTTACCTCACTGCCTCTAGACTCATTTAATCATCACACAAACAAAAAGATTAAAACAGGATTAAAACGTGTGGAAGAAAACTGGTTAGCTGCACTCATTTGGTTGCATTTGAATCAAACATATTAATGAAGTCCTGAAGTCATGATTCCAGCTTGTCGGGGTTTCCCTGCAGAAAATCTTCATTTTTATGCCTGGAATTAAGCATTTTTTTCTCTCTTTCTAAATCCGCTCACACATTTGTTTTCTGTCCCACCCTCTTCCCTTTATCTTTTCTATACCCACCTCCCCGTTCGTTCCCTTCCCCCTCGTCCTTTTCCTCTTTGCCTCAGCACTTAGAGGCTTAAGAGTGGGACGTACCACACTAGCCACTCCCTTCTGACAGACACCCCTTTCACTGTGCACGTTGGTACAGTCCTGCTTTGCATAAGTTTCCTCTGAGTGGGTCGTGTGTGGAGGCCAGTACTGAAAGAATTATTAGTCCTGTTTGAAGCCTTTGGATGTATGTCTTGAGAAAAAGTAGTGTCCTCCTGTAGTCTACCTTTATCACGTAAACTGTTAAAGCTATAATGTATTGCGCCTACCCTGTCCCTGGAATGGGCAGTAACTCTTTAATGTATTACTACAACGGGAAATCGGTGAGTAATCTCTTTGGGAATGTCTGTGTATTAGAGACTGAGGAAAGCTGGAAAAAAGTGTGTGTGCATGCGTGTGTTTATGTCCCTCTGGTTGAGTCCCTCAGCTGGTCTGTGCATCAGAATATACATGCTTTTCTTTTCTGCAGTGTGTATTTAAAGATAAAAGCTCAGTGTGTGTTTGCATGTGAATGCATGTGAGTCGGAGGCTGCTCTCTCTGAGTTTCCATTACATCAGTTAAAGCTGTGACAGTACGGTTATAATAATACAGCTCAAGAGTCCTAGCTCTGTTAAAAACTTAGTTTAGCAAACTTTTCGTCTTTGTACCACAGCTGTGTATAAACAGGTCAGTATTTTAAGCTACACATAAAAAAATTGTGCCTTTTTCCAAACTTTTTCTCATAGAATGAAAGAGCGTGGCAGAAAAAAACTTTTTGCAGCCTTGAATTTATTTTTACTGGCTGGTTGTTCCAGCTCTGAGACTGGTTGAAATAATAACAAGTGGGAGTCTGGGAATGATTAGGGGAAAGAGGCTGCCTGTTGAGGTTAGACTTTCCTGTTTGCAGATTGAGCTCCAAGCACCAGTGTTGCTGTTATTCCATCTGTTTTTAATCACATTGGCATTCTTGACGCCACAGGGAGCCTAATGTGATTTCTGAACTACTCTGTAATGACCTCTTTGATTTTTGTTACTCTGAAAACATTTTTTTGTGAATGCACTTTTTTAATACACGCACCATTGTGTGCATGCGAGTGTTTACTATACTTGGAGTCAAAGGATCTGAGTTTCACTGTTTGTTTTGAGTAGTCTTACAGGCTTTGTCAGAGTTGGTTGGACATGCGTTGCATGGAGTTAATAGAAGGGGCTTTGCTAGAATGAAATCTTCATGTTTTCATGTGTTTATGTGTCCTGTTTTTATGGTTGGAAGTTGTCTTAAAAATAATAAAGAGGGGTTTTGAATCTCCTCAAGGGCACAGTCTCCTTAACAATGGATGAATGAGATCTGTATGCATTTCACTAATCCTTAGGTAATGATCCTGTCATCATAAGTAAGTTATACACACAGATTTCCACCTGTCATTGCCTTTGCTATTTTTATTTTTTAGAAAAACTACACGTTCAATTAGAGGAAATCTAAAGAATCCTTTTTTTTAAATAATATTGTCTTGAAAACGTCATCATGCTCAAGCTTGTGTTTCAACTTTCATCATAACCATTACAGCATTTCCTCTTGGTTCCAACAAGCACAAAAGATGACTTTGATCTTCGTGATATTAAGTATTAACAGGCTTGTGTTACATTTGGTGATGGGGAGAAAATTGATAGCATGTGGACAGAACGGGCAAACTTTATGATCAAAAGCACCGACTCTTTTTCAGCTTTTCTTGCGAGGAAAATGAAAGATGGAGCTCATTCTTTGCATCAACTTGATCCATATTAATTTGTTATAACGCAGAGTTGCATGGCAGTCTCACCATCTGGAGCACTGGGAGAATTCACAGTGGGCCATTGGCTTGTGAGCTGGTGGCACGGAACCAATACAGATGGAGCAGCTCACTGATCTTTCTAGCGTCGCCTGTTAGTAAAAAAGACATTTTTCAAGCAAAAGCCCTGCAGCGATTGGCAGACCTTTTTCTTTGTTTTGTTTCACAGAAAGCATCCTTACACAAGAGGAATGTCACAAGAATGTTCTCATAAATAATTAATATTTCATGGTGGGACACGCTTGTTGTTCTCTTATATAATGCAACAGGTTATGCGATGCTTTCCAGTATGCCACAAGCTAATCCTTATGTCTCCCAAATGTACACGTGTTGCACATGCACTGAAGCGTGTCTGGTGTCGTTTGTGTGTTGGCCTATCCTATAGACAGTACTCATACAACACACATGTTGTGAATGGTTAATTCAGTTCCATGTTGCCAAAACCAAATTTTTGTGGCACTAATGATTGGTAGTTTTCTTTCTGCAGTGTGGTTACTGCTCTATTTTTAGAGGACCTGACTCCCAATCGGCTGCTCTGCTGTCAGAATGTGTGCTTGAATAAAAGCGTTCGCAGACTTGATAACTGGCACAAAATTCAACAAACTCCTTCCTGTTACATTTCTTTTATTATATATCTATTCTCATGTTTACTCAGATCCTTATTTGTGTGTTTTGATGTCTGTTATTAAACAATTTTGAGGTGGCTGATGGGATTGGTGGCAGATTATAGATATTATTCCATCATAGATAAGTGATTATTCTATTGTATCCTGTTTATTTTATTACCCTTATGAATTTCAGACAGAAATATTCACTCATTTCTGAGAGCGTTGCCTTGTTTACATTTTTCATGTAAACAGATTACACAGAAAGAGAAAAGGTTAGAGACGGGTACTGTAAAGAATCTTGTAATACAGTCTGTACAGTATCACAACACAGGCGTGATGATTAAATAATACTGAAATGTGTTATGATAGTGTAAGCAAGGTGATATATTGTGATTTTTAGAAAAACTGTCATTATAACACACCATAATATGCATAAAATCTGAGTAAAAAGTGTATTTTTGTAATGCAGTGATAGTCTTTGCTTGTAGTCTACTAATTAAACATTGAGTCTGTTTTTGGTATTTGATACAGTATCACAAAACTTCAAGAGTATTGATATTTTATCACTCTTATGAGTTTTTGTCATCATCTCAGGTCTTGGCTGCTGATGTCTTTCATAAATAATAAGATGTTATCAGGACATTTTATTAATCTTTTTCATGTTCTTTGACATTCATATGCTTGAACATGCCTGCTTTTCCCTTGAAAACGTTCAAGGCCTCGAGCTTGTCTCATTTATCAGGATTTCTTTTCAGTGAATGTGTGTGAGACAGCAGTTTTAATGTCACAGTTTTACACATAAAAATACTGAGCCTTTTATTTTCCTCAAAGCACTGGCAGGTATTACGCACAAATGTTGAGCTACACCCTCAAAGCAGGCTGAGCAGAAGTTTGAAGAGGCATTGTATCTGGCATGCACACTAAGCCTCATAAGAGTTGGACTTGAAACAAAATGCCCCAGAGATATGGTTTGATTCCAAGTAATGGCAAAAGCACAAAAACAGGACAAGCCATTAAGAGGGCGTTTGAACTCTTCTCTTTGAGCATGTTGGCGATTTGCCTGATTTTTTCCCTCAGTTTTATTATTTAACTTTCCTTTCCCTTCCTGTTATTATTTTAAGTCCTTCGTGTTGGTTGACAGTTTGTGTTTTAACATTGGATATTTTGATTGGTGTGGCATGAACTTCAAAGTACCTCCGTGTTAAAGACATGAGGGAAGGTGAGCAGCAAAGACTCACTTGTCAGCAAAGCAAAGAACTTAAGAAAGTTTAGTGTCACAACATGAACAGTACAAATTTACTTTATTTTCCTAGCAGTTTTTTTTTTTTACTGTAGTCATCCTATATACAAGTTAATAAAAAAGAAAATATGGCTGAGACTAATGATTATTTTCATTGCGGATTAATCTGTTGATTATTTTCTGTATTAATCGATGCAATATTTGGTCTGTAAAATGTCAGAAAATGGAATAAGATATCTATCAGTGTTTGCCTAGAGGCTAAAACTTCTTCAGATATGTTGTTTGGTTCACAGATTCTGATTCAGTTTTTTGACATAAACAAGAAATCTGAAAATATTAAAATGTAAGAAACTGCAATCACATTTTACTAGTGCTCAATACAATACTTTTTAAAATCAAAATAGTTGCAGATTAATTTCTAGTTTTAATTGGTCATTGCACTACTATTATTGTTAAAATATTTTCAACTTTCTGGAATGTTTCTTTTTTATTCATCGTGGATCTTTTATGGGCAACACATAGAAGCAACATTAAAGACTCTCACAGTGTGATTGTATAATTTATTTCTTAATAAAAGTGATGCTCAAGCCACCAGTGTAGGTCTGTGTTGATGTGCAGATCTAAGTGAGTGACAGGTTTTAATTAATGGCCTTGTAAAAGGAAACCCAGGCGGGCGTCTCTCCTACAGGCCAGTGGAATGAGGCACCCAGTGTTTGGGATGGTTTAATAATGCTTTGACTGGTTAGCCCTGGGTAAAAAAAAAAAGGACAATTAGCATTATCCACTGCCATATGCTGCCCATTGAGCATCTGACAGGCAAAAGACAAAAGCCTGGCTCCTGTTTGAGGCTAACCTGAGATCTCCATGGAACCACTATCAACCCTGGTCACATGTGTAAGCCAGAGGACCCATGAGAGCTGCACCCCTCCCTCAGCACTTTAATTACACACCCAGACAACAACACACCAGAGTCCTGCTCACTCAGCAAAGCCCAACAACCCTGAGTCTCACTTAAGCTTCGCTCGGCATTGATATTACATTCACGTGTGTGCTGTGTGTGTGAGCCAGCCAGTGAGTGAATTTAATTTATGTACTTTGGATGGGCTGCATATTTTCCATCAGCACTGTGTCATAAACTCAGGGAAAAAACACAGCGAGTAAACAACCTTTTACGACATCCGCAGGCATTAGAAAACCGACTTTTTTAGGAGTGAGTTTAAAAACATCTGAATGAGCGGCAACAATTAATCAATTCTTTGACTGAAATATTAATTGGAATATTGTGTAATTGCTTCATGAATGACTGCCAAACATTTACTGGTTTTACCTTCTTAAAGGTGAAGATGTTTTAACCTTTTTTCTTGGTGAAAATAATAACTTGAAAAGCTTCGCTTTGAAATTATAAGGGTTTTTTTCACTATTTTTTTGGCATTTAATGAATTAAGATGTTAATCAAGAAAACAATCTGCACATTAATCAGCTAACTAATTATTTGCAGCCCTCGATGTGAAACCATTGAAAATTGAATTTGTGTGTTGGTTTGCACAGTATGGGACATGTGCTGGAAATGGGCAGGTGGAATCTAGTTGGCAGGTCTGGCTCCGATTAACGTTACACGATAGTGGGGTCATCTAGTGTTGTCTGCGGGAGGAAGAATTTGTTCCAACCTCCTCTCCCTTCTTGCCTTCCGTACGCGCTGTCTTTCTCCCTCACCCACTCTCCCTCCATCTGGAGTGGATGAAGTCAGAAACCACATCACTGGTGTTTGGCCTCGAGTTTCTTTGATCCTCCCGCCTCGCTTGGCACACACACAGCTGTACAACAGCATGCTCATTGTGCTTCTCCTTTCACTCAACCACCAGCTCCCAGGTACACATATAAAGACAGCAAAACAGGCAGTTTTTGTACCATTTATTTGATTTCTGCCTCTCTGGGAATGCTGTAATTTGCCAGGCATTTAGTCTATGCATGTAAGCGGGTATCATTATACTTCCATTAGAGGTTGAGTTGATCTGAAATGCAAATACCCCTGATAATCCACTCCTCCCTTCATGAGCTTGATTGCTTGCGAGTCATTAAAGTGTGTGCGTGTGTTTGTGGTTTTAGGGCCATATCTGCAGT